>JAOYMZ010012351.1:0-20680 GCA_025802335.1 Pinguicula primuliflora
TCTAGCCAACTAAGTAGCAAATAATTAGTGTAGGAAAAACCCAATTAAATCCTCAATTAAGAGATTCCAATTGTGACACAACCCTAATTCATGCTCCTATAATCAACTTAGAATATAAATCATTCAACCAATTCACCATAAATCAATAGAAACTCCAAATAGAAATTAAAGAGACCTAATCAAGTTTACATCCAAGTTCAAGGGCTAAGTGCCCAATTCCATAAACAAACTAGCTAAACATGATTAAGGCTAAGCTAAACAAGATAAAAGAACCAAGACACAAGGAACAAGGAGTAGAGGTGCTCATTTGAAGCAAAGGTGAAATTTTCCCCTTCAATTCTTGATCTCCTATTTCCGGCCACCGTCCCGCCGTGCTGCCTTCGTGAAGTTGCCGTTCGTGCGCTGTCGTGCCGTCGTCTCCTCCAATTGTGGCTGGCCGAAACCTCACCTTCTCAAGATAAAAGGTTAGCTACGGGTGGTGTTGAGAAGTGAAGGAGATGAAGTGGAGAGAAAAAAATGGAGAGAGGGACGAAAATGTATGGAGGAGATATATATTACCCAAGATTTTGAGGTGGAAATGTCATTCTTACCCTTAATTCTAGTTCACATATTTTTGGATAAGAATTGTCAACTATTTCTTTATCTTGTAGTGAGACTAGTCAAAACTTGTAGGAGAGGCTTTGTATTTTAAATGAGTTTGGGTCTTTCTTCCACTTTTTTGGGTCTTTCCTCCTTCTTTTATATGAACTTGACCCCAGAACATAAAATAAGATAAAAACAAGTAAACCAATACAAAAATACAAATAAAAGTATGATTTCAAGCAAATATTATTATTTAAATGAGAACAAAAATGCATATGAATTGGGCTCATCATGTCCCTAATTCATGCTTAGTTTATATGCACGATCTTTGTTAACTGTTTTACTTCGTTTTCGTTTTTCATTATCTTTTGAACTTATTTCTTACTCCTTGCTTGTTTCTTGTTTAGGTAGTTCATTATTCCACCCATCGGGGTAACTTAGAATACACTTGAACAAAGAGCAAGTAGAGAGTTAAAGGCCCAAAGGAGAGCACACGGACCGTAAGCTTGTGATCAAGAAGTTGATTTGGAAGTTGAAACCGAAGAAGTACATCAGATCTCCCTAGTCCCGAAGCTAACCACCTTTTGTTATGGACGGGACAGTTGTTGTACATCCTGATGATCGTCCTATGGAGGACTTCGCTATGCCGGAAGCCGCTGAAAATGTTCCACCTATCCGGAGGCCTCCTATTGCAGCTCATAACTTCGAGCTCAAACCTTCAACCATCCATCTGATGCAATCTTATTCTACTTATGGAGGAGCTGAATCTAGCATTCCATGCCTCATGTGAATGCTTTTCTAGAGATATGTGACACTATCAAAATTCAGTGGGCCGATCAAGAGGCCATCAGATTGAGGTTGTTTCCTTTCTCCTTGAAAGATAGAGCTAGAGAGTGGCTTCAGAGCCAACCACCAGATTCTTTGACCACTTGGGAGGAGTTCAGGAAAGCTTTTCTCACCCACTTTTTCCCTCCAAGCTGAAAAGCTAGAATCTTGAATGAGATTCAAAACTTCAAGCAAGGGCCACATGAGAACATTTATGAGGCTTGGGAAAGATTCAAGGGTTTGTTGAGGAGTTGTCCCAACCATGGTTTAGATCACTGGAGGCAGATTCAATCTTTCTATTTTGGATTGGATCATGGAACTAGAAAGGATGTGGATTCAGTAGCTAGTGGTCTCTTCATGAAGAAGTCATATAATCAAGCTTATGAGTTGTTGGAAACACTTGCTCAGAATTGCTATAAGTGGCCAGTGGAGAGGTTGGCTCAGAGAGGAGTGGAAGCAGTCCATGGAGTGAATCAGCAAGATGGTATAGCAGCAGCTTTGGCAGTCTTACAGCACAAGTAGCTCAGCTCTCTCCTAGACCCGTAGCAGCAGCAGCAGCTTGCCAAGCTCCTCAACCTCAGACCTATTCTGTCTTTCAAGCAGTTTGTGAGTTGTGTGTGTGGGGGAGGACATCACTTCAGTCATTGTATGGATTCTCCCCAGTCTAACATTGAGCAGTTGAACTACATTCAGGGGCAGAGATTTCAGCAGGGAGGAGGCTATCATGGCCATTTCAGAAAGCATGATACACCTGGATTTTCTTGGAGCAACCCTAAAGGTGCTCTTAGTTCTCATCTTCATCAAGCTCCAGCCCCTAAATTTGAGCATGCTAGTTCTTCTGATCCATAAAGCGCTCAAGGACAAGATCCCCTTCATGAGGTGAAAGATAAAAATAAAGAGACATCTGATTTGGTGCATCAGCTTGCCAAACAGTTGGCGGCTTTTGCACATCAGTAAGAGGCTCATGGATTGATTCTCCAACAGTATGGAGTGGCTTTAGAAAAGATTGAAACCACCTTTGGACAAATAGCTACTTAATTGCAAGAAAGACAACAAGGAACTCTTCCTAGCTTCACAGAGAATAATCAAAGGGATTGTAAGGTCATTTATCTGTAACTGTGCAAAGGGATTGGGAAAGAAGTGCGAAATGACTTCAGTAACCGTGCAACGGTTGTATCTCACCAACCAAAGCAGGGATTAACCTGACATTTCATCAAGCACTTTGTCAAAGACTCCTCTACAAGTTTCTTTTATATCAAGAAGACGAAATAAGAGTGTAGGATAGAGTTTACAGCCAAAATATCACAAGTGATCCTGAATCTGCGCAATAACAATTCAGTCCCTTGTTCGGGTTGTATCTCTCAAACGGCTGGGAGGGTGACCTTGTAATTTCACCAGCAACTAACCCTAGGGGTCCTGAACAACTTCTCTTCACACTTTGTGTGTGTTTGGCGCTGCTAAGTTGGAGATATATTCAAGTTTTTACAAGATATACATTCTGCGCGAATGTCCATCCTACCCTTACTAAATGATGAATGCAAGTGAAGAAGCTGAGAGACTAAGTGGTAAATGACCACCCAAGCTCATCCCAGACATTCAAGAGGACCTCATTTGTGTAAGGGAGTTCGTGTATCTCTTTTTTCTCCATCAAAGTGGCGGCCAAGAAGTCTTGAAGAGAAAGTGACGGATTCTTCACCAAAGCTTCATCCTTTCTTCATCCGAAGTGATTTTGGGCTGTATTTCTTTGTTTTGAGTCTATTTTCATGGCTGAATCTCCTGTTTATCAGTTGTTTTTGAAAGCTCATCCAGCTCCGTGCTTGTTCATCTTTTGAGTGTGGTTTAATGCATGAGATTTACACTCATATAGGTAAGGTAAGCCCAGGAACTAGATCACAAGGGCGAGCCTCGACACAGGGCACAAGCACACTACCGTCGTTGGGGTATCACACCCCTAACTTGTAGTGTCAAAATAGGGATAGTTCTTTTGAGCTCTATGTCACCAACATACGTCTGGTGGAGGTGTATATCGATGAAGTCCTCGCGTTGAGGTCTAGAGTAGCCAATTGACTTGACCGTGAGCTTTGGTTGCATTGTAGTCCCGTGATGTAGATTGAGCATTGTTAGACATTAGATGAATATTAATGATAGTGAATGCATAAGGATGCAATAGATCAAGTCCTTAAACATCTTCTCATTATTGTAACTTTCGGATTATTTTGCTACTTGGTTTGAGATAAGTTCGGATCATATTGGGATTTGGCATCAAGTTTCGGATATGATGATTTCATTTGAGTTATATTTAGTTGTTTAGGGTGCAATTTAGTTTGATTAGAGTAGTGACAACTTCAAATCTTTGTGGTTACTCTGAAAGTGCATTTGAATCTAGTATGTTTAGAACTACTTCCATGGGATGACCCTTATTTCCCGTAAACTATTACTTGTACGACTGTGTATACTTGCACATTTGTGTGACGTTACATTCGTCCCATCAAGTACCATCTGCTGTCGAAATTGGTCATACCAATGAAAAACTTATACATATGATACCAAAGGCCCCAAGCTCCGTTGTGGTTCGAGCAACCCAAAATTTTAAAATCCAAAAAAGGACTACTTAACCGTAAGAGAAAAGGAGCAACAAAATTTCCGATGATAATGTTGCCAAAACAGTGACAGAACATGAGATTTTTGGTCCATATAGGCTTTTCATCGGTGCAACCAATTTCGACAGCAAACAATGATGGATAGCCACAATAAAATAAATGAGCACAGTAGTGTTGATCACATGAAAATTTGGCTATATATAAAAAAATTCTAGTATCCACAGTGTAAGCGCACATAATGGGTACACAATATTATGCTTCCACCTACGATAATTAAAATTTTGACCAAATCATTGGAAAGTTTATACATAAGAGATCAAAAGTCGTCTCATGTTTCGGCGAAATTCCAGCTGCTTATTTTGTTGCAACTTTTTCTCATTGGTTAAGTAGTACTTCATTAGGTACCGCGCCAAAAAATAGGTTTTTCATCTTATACGTATAAACTTTGGGGGGACCAATTTCGGTTGCCGTAACTGAAATTATAATATTATGTACCATTTTACACGTTCATTGTCGATACTAGGAAAACTATATATATAGTTCGTTATCTATATGAACCTACAAAAAAATGACACCAAACGTCTTCACATTGTGATGTATCATACAAAAGTAACTATATTTTTCTGCATTGGAAATGCAATAAGCCAAGAAGTAAAGAAATTTTGTAAAGAATCTATAAGGAGTGACGTACCCGAAAAAGGCTTGATGCCCATTCATCGACAACTGACTGCATATTTGGTGAACCCATATTAGTTCCATGTAATCAGGAAAAACAAAATGAAACTAAAAAACAACATAAAAACTCACGCGATATGCATCAGGTATAAACTAATTATCATAGTACCTGAAGGTCAGTGTTCAGCTTTCCTGCTCTCCTTACAAGCCCCGCCAGGTAGCGCAAGATTAGTATGTCCAATGATATTGCAGCTCGAACACCAGGTCTCTGCACTTTTACAGCAACAACTTCCCCTGTGGAGCGAAGCCTCGCTTGATAAACCTTTTATGTACATCTATAATCTTAGTCATGTTGAGAGATGATAATTACAAAAAAAATGTGTTCTCAAGGACCATTGCGGAGTCATATGGTATAATGCAAGACATACCTGTCCAAGAGATGCTGCAGCCACAGGCTCCGGTGAAATTTCAGAGAATAGTTTATCTAATCGTAGTCCAAGTTCTTGCTCTATTGTCTCAAAGGCAACTCCAGTAGAAAATGGCGCAATCCGATCTTGCAAGAGTGAAAGCTCATCCAAATATGAGGGCGGTATCAGATCCTGTACGAAACTAATTTTGGAATGAGAAACAAAAGGCAACATTCTGGAGCATAATAACTTTCATAACCTACTGAAATATAATTCTTTTGCATGCCCGTCTTACCACATGTGGTTCAGTTTAAAGGACTTCTGAAATGCTAAAGCAAAGAAATCGGCGAACAAAAATAGCAAATCATGTTAATAGTAGTTATCTGCCATCAATGTGAATCTGTGATTATGATTCAGTTAACACAGGCTTATACCTTCACCTCCTCTTATTTCAGAGCTCAGAGGGTCTGTTGTTTTTATGTTCTCATTCAAAATATTATTTGAAGACCCCTAAACCAAAAGATAGTTCAAATTATGCATTCAGGAATTGCATCACCCTATAGTTTGTTGATTGCTTAACTTATATCCACAACCGTGCAGTGCTTACATCCAAAATAAGTCTACAAAGAATCCAGATATTACACAAGAAAAATTAAAAAGAACCCACTTTAAACCCAAGTATACGAGAAAAATCCGAATCCCAGATATTGGTTCAAGTTACACAATTTTTTTTTATTATTAATTTTTTTGTTCAAGTTACAATAATATAGAAAATATCAAATAAAACATGAGAACTTACAGCTCGGGATGAAATAGCTTGCGCAATCTTTACATAAGCCTATCGAATATGAGAAAAGACAGGTAAAAATTAGACTGATCAAACAATAAGATGACAACATATGTATGAAACAGAGCACTGTAATGCTCAAAAATTAATATTGAAGGGAGAAAATTCTGAATAAGAAGTAGCTAACCAATTCGACGAACTAGTATTTGAAAAGCTTTTTTTATAATTACTATTTGAAGAACTGATTGACTTTCTAGTTATAGTCTACACAACATCCACCAGAAAATTCCATCTTAAAATAGTTATATTATACTCAGCACAGCTCATGTCTCTGTCTCACACACATATCGAGCATTAATTTTGTTTAAGCTACTGAAAAGTAAACTTTTGAGCACCCATTCAAGCTTGTATCTTGATGCTTTTTTTACAGGACATTGAATGGTTAAAGTATCTATCGTGCAGTGGCATAAGGGATATAGATAGAAGCAAGATTCACCTCATGGCCTTTGCCATCACCCACAGAAATCCATTATAAATATCTACGCATCAGCAGACAAAAAAAATCCTGGAATCGCATATGCATTGGGTATAAAATTGAATGTTCTTCAACAAAAAAAAATGTTCTTCAACGCATCTTATCCATTACATGAGAAAATTGGAAATTGCAACCACATTTCGGCAAGAGAATGATTGCAATTACCAGCATCATAAATGCAACAAAGAAAAAACAGGTAACCTGACTAATGTTAATAATTAAGCTATTCCACATACCGGGCCAAGTTGCACTAGTATTTTCCTCAATTCAGCAGCTCTAACCTACAAATCATATAACGGTCCAAAATAAAACAGAAAGTCCAGGTTGGATCGAAGTTTCATCAAAACAAACACCACGTCGATTAAACGACATGCAAAGCATAAACTAACCTGGAACATTAAATCGGCTCGCTCGGTGGTACGGTCGTAGAATCGGAGCGCGAACCACTTGCCGAGAGTGGTGACGATTTGGAACAGCCGACGAATAAAAATGAGCGGCTTCTTCTGATATATGGCTGCGATTCTAGATAACTTGTACTCGGTCAGTGACTCCGCTTCCGACGAACTCATTTCAAAGAGGTAACCGGAGGACTGTGTAAACGCATCCAGTTCTTTCGTAGCAACCTGCGCGACGAGAGGTTGGAATGGACGAGTACTCCGCCATAATCTGCGACCGTGTGCGAAACCGGCAGCCGGAAATAGGACCGGCGATAGTGGGGATACGAGCAGCATGACCGGTTTCTGCGAAAAGAGATTGTTGTGTTCCATCCACTCGGAATTGAGCGGGTGTCTTATTTTATTGACCTATTTTATTTTTATTCCGAAATTATCCGGATTTCAGTGCAATGCCATTTATTTTTATTTTTTGTTCCTGTCGTTGCTTTTGTAATTTCTATTCTATTATTAAACGGGAATCAGTAAACATCGACCATCCACTCTTTTACAACATGAAACGACAACATGGTTTCCCAAATTACCCTCTCCTTTTTGCCATTTTCAGGTGTACTTTTGTCCTTTGGCTCTGAAGCCTGTCCAACCGTGGTTCTATCTGGCAAATTTTTTCTTCTGCCACAAAGTCAGCCCGTTTTTGTTAAAATGCCACCGTCCGTTCTTGCCAAAAACGAGACCTCTGCCCGGACTTTCGAAAAACGAAAATTTAAAATTTCGGTCTTACGAAATACGAGAGTCATTAAGAATATTAATTGCTGAGATTACTACATCCCGCTCTTGGGAAGAACGGGACTGGGAAAAACTCAGAAAAATAAGAACAGCAACCATTGAAGAAACAAGAACTTGTCGTGTGCTTTACCGAAACAACGAAGTTGTTTCAACAGAGGCAGCCACTAACAAACTCAGTTCTTTCCTTTTCCTTTTTGGCCAGATTGCCATCGCCCGTAGTAGAGCTGCAGCAGAGCGTCTGTGAGAAACTGATGGTGGTTCTCCATTGGTCCGGCGGTTCCGATGAAGAAATTAGGCGTCGATCCGTCGGGAAACCTTTGCTGAATGTGAGGCAATAGAGACGGCGAAGAAGAATTGGACTGAAGGGTCCCCTATTGAAGCCACCAATCCTATTATCAGATTTAGGAAGTGAAAGACCAGAACCCTTGCAGGTTTCAGACGTGCTACTACAAGCGGAAGATCTCGTCACAAGGTATTGCGAGAAATTGGTATCCTCGCCGCCGCCGTCCATGTCGACTTCCGTCAAATCCAAACCCAGCTGATCGCTTCCGCAGTTGCTCAATCGTTTGTCGTCGCTGAGTTGCTTGGGCGTCTCGGAAAATGGGTTGGGCATCGACGACAGCTCAGCAATGGAGGTCACTGCGGACTTGAGCAACCACTCCAGTCTCCACGGCTTTGCTGGGCTGGTCGTACCCCCAATCGATCATGTAAATCGTAGAACTGTATAGTAGTGTTCACCGAGAGCCTGGCACGTCTTCAAGTCCTATGGGAAAATGATCGAAATCAGTAAAGTGGATCTCGTCTTCATGTCCTATGGCGGTATCATGAACGAGATCTCTGATTCTGCAACTCCATTTCGAAGAAGGGGAAGCAGATATAAAGCACACGACAAGTTCTGGTTTCTTCAATGGTTGTTGTTCTTATTTTTCTGGGGTTTTCCCAGTCCCGTTCTTCCCAAGAGTTGGATGTATTAATCTCAGCAATTAATATTCTTAATGACTCTCATATTTCGTAAGATCGGGATTTTAAATTCTCGTTTTTCAGAAGTCCGGGCAGAGGTCTCGTTTTTGGCAAGAACGGGCGGTGGCATTTTAACAAAAACGGGCTGACTTTGTGGCGGAAAAAAAAATTTGCCAAATCTGTATTACCCTCCTTAATTTTATAAATTCATTTACACCCTATAACCTTCTTATCACTAGGTTTAGGAACTAAAATCCATGTACCATTTTGATTTAATGAATTTATTTCATCATTCATAGCAACAATCCATTTATTAGCATCAGAACAGTTAATAGCATCAAAGAAGTCATCAGGTTCATAATGCACAACTTGCTGCGCTACCAGAAAAGCATAATCCACAATCCTAGCAAAATTAGCATATTTTAAATTCGGTTTAATAATCTTTTTTTTCCTATCTCTTACTAATTCATAGCTACGTACACATGCATAAACAGGTTGTGCAGAAAGAAGTTCCACTATTTTATTATCATTTTCAACACCTAAAGGTTCAGCAGGAATTTCAGAGGTACCTGCAATGTGAGATGAGACAGATTCTGAACCAGAATCTTGAGTTTCAACCTCCACCTTAACAAGTGGAATAGGTTGCAAATCCACTGCACTGTGAGCCTTAGATGTGTTAAGCCAAAATCATATAGTGTTTTTAGGAATTTTTAACTTATCATTTTATATCATTTTAAGCCTTAAACACTTCATTTATGTCTTATTTTGTGTTTAATTGTTTTGATACAGATTAAAAGATCAAATATGGCAAAACTGTACAAACTGGTGCAAAATTGTGCGAAATTGAGCTAAAGGGCCGAAGTTCTGGTGTTGGAGTATATTTAGTTATCTCCTGGCGAGGGTCTGCATGAAACCTAGCGAGTTTTTTCTGTTAATTGTGCTGGCGAGGAAGCAGAATGCTGCTGGCGAGGGTGAAGGCAATCCTGGAGCATATGTTCCAAAGGATCAAGAAATTCGGTTAAATGTTGAAGTGCAATCCAAAGGTGTACAAAATCAAGTCCAACGAGTCAAATGCAACATATGGGCCGTGTAATATCAACCATACATATTAAATTTGGAGCCAAAGTAAGGAGGGGACCGCAACTCTCTATTCTAGGCAAGAACTAGCAATTTCTCAAAAGATGTTTTGCCAAAAGAGGAAATGAGAGAGAGATGACATCTCAACCGTTCAACAAGCATATCTCTCAGACCAGATCAAGGGCGGTCCTGCCATTGCACAGAGATATTCTTTGTGTCCTTATCTACAATATTGAACAAGGGATCAAAAGCTAAAAACGGCATTTGGAGGGACTTATACACAGATTATCAGAACCAGTAAAGTTGTTGGTTATTGACAGTCTTATCCTTAAGATGGTTGCATATCTCTCACTTGGGTGCATGGATGAATCTGAACTTTTGCCAGGAGTTATCCCACAAGCTCAGGATCATATCTCATGTTAACTTCTGGAGCACCTGAACCCGTCCACACCCACTTTGGGGACCAAATGTGAAGACATACAAAACTGTATCAGAAAGACAGTTCTATCCTCATCAAAAATTCACATCATGCGTTTGGCTTGAAGGGCAGAGCTGAGATTTGGCATGGATACAACCCTAAATGTAAGCAACAATTCTCATTCAGCAACCATCAAGAGATACAGCCGGGAAGGCAAGAAGAAGAACGAAATACTAGAAGTGCAGAAGTTGATCCTTGTTGCTGATTTCAACTGCATAGCTGATGGATTCTCTTAGCTGCTGTGCTTTTGAGCTTTCTGTGGCTCATGCCCGAGCATGAGCTAATCTTTGTAAACTTGGAGCTCGGTTTAGCCGAGCCTAAACAATGTTTGATCGTTTTTAATGAAGTTTTATTCTAGTTCTCTCAGTTTTATCAATTTCATGTTATGCTTTCTATGTCTGAATGATTTCGGCCGGATTATTTGAACACATATAGGTGATTCTTGCACACTACTGCCATATAGGTGTGAGGATTCTACAAGAGCATGTTACTTGTTTCTGTCCTGGGGGTATTACCCCCAACTTGAGATATCACACATAAGAACAAGACCAAAGATGTTCTCCAATTGGCCGTCCTTGGGGTATTACCCCTAACTTGCCTCTAAATTGGATGAAATAATCCATAACTGGTAAATTAGGATGGATTATGATGGGTTCTGTGGGATTAAAACTGAGTAGAAGGCTAGTTAGAATGGATTTATGAACTGGAAACAGAGTTTAGGCAAAGCACAAAACTGAAGTTCTGAGTTATCTCCACTCTTGAATTTTTATCTCCTGTTGTGTTGCGATTTTGGTTTAGTTGTCTCTGAACAATTAAACTACACTTTCTTGGCTACTTAGATAATTTTAGTTTACTCAGTTTGGTTAAGTAGTTTAAAAGTTATGCACTCTTGAAGATTGTAGGTCACTTTGATAGTTGCTAATTTCAGATTGTATAAAATACACTCCTTCCCTAAGATCTGATCCATGCTTATGCATTGTATTATGACTTGACCATGTTCACTTACATGTATTCATGAATTTGTCCATCAGTCCTCATTTTTTATATGACTTTATGTACAATTAATAATCTACAACCAAGGGATCCTTCCCTCTGGTATATTCGTTTTCCAAAGCGGAGGTCTTAAAGAGCCAACAAAAACTTCCCGAAAGATGATTAAAGATTTTCAGATCACCCATAAAAGTCAACTTAAGCACAAAAAATTGGCAAAAATGTTTTTTTATGTAATACTTGTATATATTAACATTTTAGTATACATACATTGGGCTATTTATAGCTGAGCCCCGCTCCTCATTACAACTATTTCCCTAAATCTATTTTGCTGAGAAAAACACGATTTAACAACTGGAGTTCGTCGTCTTCAAGCCAGAAATTCCCAAATCATCAGACAAAGATTCTACCTCCACATATCAGCTCAGCTTAACACCTGAGAAGTAGGCGTCCGGAAAAATGTTAGATGGCCAGCAGGGGCCATGCATCACCTGCTAGACGTTTCAGGATTTTTAATTTTATTTTTCAATATAGATTTGAATAGATTTCTTAAATTCTTTTTAAAATATTTTTTATTAGTATTTAAAGATTATAGTTTATAGAATTTACAATTATACATAAATTATAGGGTTCCTTATCATACTATCCCTAATCATACTCAATATTATGATTCTGGCATCGATGATCGGAATTGGTCTTACTATTGGAAAGCTTATGTATTAGAGATCAAAAGCCCCATGTTTTATTCTGGTTCCGATGACTTCCCCATCAGTACTTTTGTTTTACCTTTCCTCTTGGGTTAAGTAGTCCTTAATTGCATTCAATGCCGGGACAATGCCAAAACATGAGATTTTTTATCTACAATGTATAAATTTTCCAATGTTTTGAACAACTTCGATCATCGTTACTAGAATCATATTGAGTACCATTGGGGATAGTATCATTGGGTACCCTAAAAAACTATATAATTATGTTGTTTATAATTTATAACATTTTTTTTGCGAAGAAACAATTTTATTAATAAGGGAATGATGCTGAGCATCTACATGGTCAACTCTTGACCCTTCCAACAAAAAACTTTAGGATGATATATTCTCACCTCCTTAAAACTTTCCTTTTGCAAACCCCCTGACAGGAAAAATCCTTAGGGAGAAAAGAGTCAGTATATATCTCCTTTACACATATTTAACATGACATAAATAAGGATAATGCTTCGTAGACTTCGATACAACGGCTTTTAATTATCTTTTAAGCCTTCTGGAGTAGCTTTGGTTCTTGTCATTCTGCAGAGTACGCTGCAAGTCTTCGGGAAGTTGGTCCAAAACAACCAGGTTGCTGTGAGTCAGTTGGGCTCCTTTCTTTGCTAGGGTATCAGCCACTTGGTTGAGTTCCCAATAACAATGAGTTATGGAGTAGGAATGGAAACGCCCCTTCAGCCGGATGATGTACTTGATCTATTGTCGTATTTTTCATGGTGCATTATCAACTTGCAAAATACCATTGACTAAGAGCAAAGAGTCAGATTGAGCTTCTAAATTCTGAAAGTTCTGATGTAGTGCCATTTGAAGGCCAGTGATTAAGGACTAGGCCTCTGCTTCCAAAGATGTGCTGCAGCTATGTCTAGATAGGAAGGAGATTAGTTCTTCCCCATGCTCATTACGGAATATGCCCCCTAGTCCTGCTGAGGTTCTATTGAAACTCTTGTCTACATTGAGTTTAATGAAGTATGGCTGAGGCTGCGTCCATCTGAGTGTTTTGATCATCACCGGAGGCTGCATTGGGAGCGAATGTTCCAATTGCTCCATAATTCGGAGATCCTGCACATTTGATGGCTGATAAAACTTTCCACCCTGCAGATCACGTATCAGCATGAAAGACAGATGTATGACTTCTGTGGAGTTTGGACAACTAGAATTAAAGCGAATATTGCATCTCATTTTCCATATCTCCCAACATATAACCAAGGGGATCAGGCGTCTTAGGAAGACGATAGTTCTATTTGAGGAGCCCACCAACCAAGCCTCCAAATTATGTGCAAGGTTATGTGAGGAGGGGGAGATCTGCATTATGTTGTCAAAGAAATTCCCAACTTGAACTGCCAGTTCTTCAGTTGAGAGAAGGTGATTTGTGGTTTCAGTATGACCTGCATGGAGATAACATGAGCATTTAGAGACGATGGAGATGCCTTTTCTGGTGATGTTCGAATCTACTGCCACAATGTGGTGCAATATTTTCCACATAAATACACTGATTTTTAAGGGGATATTTGAATCCCAGATCAACTGGAAATCTAAGTTGTTGACCCTTCTCTGTCTGATTTGTCCCCATGCTATTTTGATTGTAAATGTACCATCCTCCCTGAGCTTCCATATCATTTGATATGTCTCTTCATGAAATATGGGAATGGATTTGATGAGAGGAGTTAGATGTGGAGGGACAGAGCTCCTCAGCATTTGTTCATTCCATGCTTCGTTCAGCCAAAATTGCCTGACTTGCATATGACTGAGGAAAGGGTGTAAGGCAGTGTGAAACTGTGGCAAGCCGTGCCGGTCATCCAAGGAGAAGTTACAGTCACCTGCACCAAGTATCCAGAAAGTGTTTAGCAATTCTCTTTCACCGAGAGTATTCATTTCTAGCAATGGGAATCCGAGGCTCTATTAAGTACAGTGGTTGGATCAAAATTCCTGCAGTACTTTCGCAGTATGAAGTCAGACCATAAGCTGTTATGTTGTCTCAGTCTCCACCACAATGTCATACTGAATGCTTTGTCAACATCACGGAGATTTCTACAGCCCAAGCCTCCTTCTGAAAGAGGAAGACATATATTAGTCCAGGACTTCCAATGAAATTCTTCTTATTTTCTGACCAGCCCCATAAAAAGTTTGACAAGATTCGTTCTATGCATTTGATCATTTCAAAGGGAGGACTTAGAACCATAATTAGGAATATAGGCATGCTAGAAAGCACATCTTTTATAAGAATCAATCTACTCCCACTAGACAACAAAGATGCAGCCCGAGCACCAAGTTTCATTTGTAATTTAGAGATCATACCGGAGAATAAAACTAGTAACTTCCTTCCTGTATATAGGGGTGCACCTAAATATTTGACAGGTAGAGATGCATGTTGGAACCCGTCCATTGGTGCATGAGATTTATTCTGGTGTCAGACAACCGAGAGGAGACGACAAAGCTGCTCTTGTTAATATTAACAAGGTAGCTAGATACTGCTTCATATTTCTTAAGAATCTCAAGAACTGCATCTAATGTTGGCTTGGATCCTAGGCAAAAGATAAGCACGTCATCAGCATAGGAAAGGTGAGAGATTATAGGACAACCTGTGGGGACCCCATATGTATATGAGTGACAATTAGACATCGATCTTTCTAGATTTTAGCTAAGGACCTCTGCACCAATGATAAAAAGCAATGGAGATAGGGGATTTCCTTGTCTTCGACCCAATGAGGATTTAAAATAGCCATGAGTAGATCACTCGGAGTGCATTGAGAAACTATAACCAGAAATGATTCTCCAAATTCTATCAATCATAGGTTCTCAAAAACCAAAAGCTCTTAAAACTTTAATGAGATATATCCACGAAACTCTGTCAAGAGCCTTGGCCATATCAAGTTTCAAAGCAACATTGTTGCCTCTTATAGGTTTGTTTAGATAGTGAATCATTTCTTGAGCCAACCAAATGTTGTCTGTAATGATTCGTCCAGGGTTGATCCATTTAGATTTTTCCCAGCAAACAATGTGAGCACGACATTAACCACATCAAGTTTGATAATTTCCCAGCATGATTGGAAAAAGCCACCAGTGAATCCATCAATTCCAGGTGAACTGTCTTTGCTCATATTAAAAACTATATCCTTCACTTCTTCATCAGAAGGCCAGACACATAGCATCTCATTCATTTGCTCTGTGATAAGCTGAGGAATTACATCCAGCATAGAGTCATCTTGAGTAACTGGTTCAGCTGTTAAATGACTAGTAAAATGGGTGTCCAGAAGATTTTGTATAATAGCCTTTTCAGTGATCCACATGCCACCTTCATTTTTCAATCTGGATGTGGTTGAACGATGTTGTGATAATTTCACTGAGCTATGAAAGATGATTGTGTTCTGATCTCCCTCATGAAGCCATTTGATACGAGATTTCTGCTTCCAATAAATTTCTTCCGCAAGGAGGTGTCTTTTATACGCTGCTCTCTCCTTATTTAGTTCTGTTCTGTCATCTAGAGAGCCAGAGATATCATAGCGGATTTCCAAGGTTGCTATTTTGTCTTCTAAATTTTTTATGTTTTGGAAAATGTCTCCAAATGTTTCTTTATTCCATCTGCGAAGCTGAGATCTCAGCCAAGTCTGCTTAGTGCCTAGAATATGCAGGCCATTTTCTGAGGCAATAGGTTCATTCCACGATGCCTGTACAAACTGCTGGAAGGAGTGGTTTAGTAGCCAAAAGTCGTGGAATATAAATCATGATATTTTGGTTGCTGAGGAGTAAGTCGCTGTGACGAGTAGGGGACTATGATCAGATTGAAGGCGATGCAGATGTGTCACAATGCATGGAGGAGCAGATGAGATCTATTCCTCAGAGATCAACACACGGTCCAATCTTTGTAATATTCTCCCATGGCCAGATTGATTATTTGACCAAGTGTATTTATTGCCTGAAAAGCCTGCGTCCTTTAATCTGCCAGTGTTTATAGCATCTTGGAAATCTTAAGATGCACCAGTATTTAGAGGTAACCCTCCTGCTTTTTCTTCTGGAAATATAATGACATTAAAATCTCCCCCTAGCAATATGGGAGCATGAATTTCATTGAGTTGTTGAGCCATATCATACCATAGTTGTATTCTATCACTCCTGACATATTTAGCATAAATGCCTCCCAAATAGAATTCAAAAGCTGAATCAAGGCACTTTACTTTAAGTATAGCTAGCTGCACGGGGTCAAAATGAATAGATACCTCCCATTTATTTTTCCAGAAGCACCAAATTGAATTGGATGTATTGACGAAACTGGAAGAGAAATTGAGCTTATGCATAACTATAGATAATTGAGACTGATCCTACATGGGTTCCAGCAGCACGAGACAGGTTAACTTATGGACTTTGATCAAACGAGCTAATGTGGGAGGGTTGTTCACGCCTCTGATGTTCCAAATCAAAGCTGAAAGTATCATTGTTTCGTTGCTTTAAATCTAGCTTGAATGTTGGATATTGCATAGTAGTCCTTGGTTTTCTTAACATAACGCCTCTTTTTCTTCTTGTCGTAATCAGAATCAACATCTTGACAAGTTTTCAATGTAGCAAGATCTGCAACCTCAATTGATTCTGCATCAAAATTTTATAAATTTTCATCCTCTAAATCAGCTGCCCAGAAGAATGACAGGGGGCATCAATTGTGGTGACTGGAATGTCAATCATTTCATCCTTTTCATTCAAGTTGCCAATCAAATCCAGAGTGCCATCATCTCTGTATAATAGTAGGGATCAGTGTCCGCAGCAGTATTGTTTTCTATATACGGCCCTTGCTTAGTCCCAAACATGTGAGGAGAGTTTGGTCCTGCATCCTGCTTTTTTGATGCTGCCTTCCTTCGTTTTTTGGAGTTGGATTGTTTTTGTGCAGGCTCAGTAGATTCTTTTTCTAGCTCAGGAGATTGCACTCCAACGACTTTCCCAATCATATTAGGAGGGTCCGAACTTGTAGAGTTTTGTGCAGCTAGCTTGGAGTCTGAGGAGGCTTTATCCAAATCAATTTCAGCTACTGCTGCCATATCCGTGTTCAGATCAGCTGGATTTTTATCAGTTCCCTCTGTACTAACCGTCTTTGCATTAGTTGTCTCCACAGTATTTAGGCCCTCATCAGAAGGATCATCAAGTTCATCCACAGAGGCCAAACAAGAGAATGCATTTGAGGTATGAATAATAGATTTTTGCTGATTATCAGGAAGGGCAGAATGATTAGAATGGGGTTTACCTTGGTCGGAGGTTGTAGCTATTGATATAGCCTCAACCTCCATTTGTTGAGGAACTACATCAGACTCGTTTAGTGGAGTCTTCAAGGCAATGGAGCGATCGTTTATAATCTTCTGCCTATAGATAAATTGTGGTTTAGCAGGAATGTTAGTATGAGCAGCAACCTTCTGTGTAATGTTTGAGCTGGTATTTATCTTGTCTTTCTGGTGGATAGTCCTGTTGGCCTACATAGGTTATTTAGTTATATTTGGTGTTGCAATTCCTTCTGGCTACTGATTCTGTACTTTGGTAGCCTTTTCTGGGTGTAATATCTTGCAGTTCTCCTGTCCATGGCCTTACCTCATACAATGTAAGCAATATGAAGGTCATCTTTCAATATTCAGGGGCTGTCAAAAGTCTTCAAATCCTTCAAATTCAACATAAACTCTGCTGGGAGGGGAGGACAGTAAATTGAGTTCCACGCAGACCCGAACCAGACTAGGACGTGCCAGGATCTGTGTTGCAGCATCAATTCTTAACGGAGTTCCAATAGCACTTGCAATAGAGTAAATTGCGTCCTTTCTATATAGGTGTACCAGAAGATTAGGTAGTGATATCCAAGCAGGAGCAATATGTGATTCTGCATTTGCCTTAAAATCAGGGGTCCATTTGAAGACTCGCAATGGGAATTTATAGCATTTATAGTTTAGGGGTCATACGATAGAATTTTAGAATTTAAGGCGGCGAAGTCACTATAATATTAATTTAAAAAATAAAAATAGTAGAATTCATAGATTTTATGATTTATATATTTCAGGGTTTAAAGAATTTAGATTTTATGATTTGTAGGATATGATTTTAGATTTTAATAACGGCGAAACCATCGTAATATCAATTTTAAAAAATTAACTATAATAGGATTTTTATCTCTTGTAATTTATGATGTTAGGGTTTAAAGGTGATGTGGCATTCGCAACAAGGTTGTCTATTTGTGGTTTGTCATAATACAATGTTGTATAGCAGGCCGAAGGGAGACTAAAACAGAATAATTTTATACTCTTAGGAACTATTATTCAGAACAACATAATTTGGATTATTGTCATAACTTAATGTTAGAATTGAATTGATCAATGGAAAGCTTATACATAACTAGACCAAATTTTTATTACTTTGGCGAGGTTCTCACGACATCATCTTCATTAAAATTTAAATAAAGTAAAGAGTAATAAAAATTTGAAGAGCCTCTAGCTCATATATACATAAACTTTCTTTAGTGGTTTCAATTCGAGCAATAGTCAATTCTCAAGCAATAATTTTCAGGATGATAAAATTTGTGGTAATAGATAACTATTACACCAAGGAAGTGGATTTCCATTAAATTTCAGAACTTTCTTTATGTTCATTCCATTCCATTCCATCGCCATTAATCTGTTTTAATTATCTACAGTACTGTATTTGATTCCTGAAGCCCACTGCCACGTATCTTCTGCATTTTTGGCATGCAGAGCTAGTATCCAAGAAAAAACAATTCATTAAATTAAAAAGCGGAATGGGCATAACTTTTTTTTTTGATAGGTAAGTTTGTATTAAAAATGAAAAGTTGTGTACACACAATGTTCGGGAACGCTAGGCCCTGCCTCACTCTGGGCAACAATGATGTGGTTCATCTAGAATTCTTGATATAAATGCCAATTTGAAGACGATGAACCAAATCTGAAACAAGTAGTGGAAAGTATAAAAATCAATACATGGAATTGGCTGCATGCAAAAGAAAAAATTGATAAGGTTCATCATTGATCGCCAGGGATGAAAGCGGAATGGAGGAGCTGATTTTCGTCAGACAAAGGAGGAAAAGATACAAATTCCAATTCGGGAGAAGATAATCAGGATTGGGAAGTCGATCAGCCACAACGCTGATGAAGAAGAAATGAAAAGTCGGACACAGACCAGGTCCCAAAACTACCCCAAGTGTAAAAAACTTTTCGCGGGAATAGAGTAGCGGGTTATGGGCCGAAAAGCCCAATTTTGTACAGAAACATTTATGTTTTTTTAATTTAATGAAAATCTATTGCCAAACAAAAAAATTGCAATGCCTATTCTAGAGCCAACACCAATTTCCAGATTTTTAAACTTACTTTTCTCTGTAATAGTAGCCATTTTATCAACAACTAGTTGAAATAGTTGAGGAAATTTTTGTGCAAAGCTAGTCTCCCCTTGCCAGACATCAATCCAGAATTTCTGTGTTGTTGCTTGAGCCAATCTTCCTGTGTAGTTGAGAATAGACTCAATCCTGGCTTGGTTGATTAGTTGTCATGTTCCTGTTTGAGGAGGCTGGTTATATTTGATTTTGATCGTGTTTGATTTGATATCAAACCAAACCATTCATTAGCATTGATAATGATGTATGCAGATATTGATTGATTCGTAATATATCATTTAGTTTCAAATATATTTCATTTAATTATGTGATATTGAACCGTTAAATAAAGGAGAAATGGCACTTTTACCCTCTCATTAAATAATTATACTATAAAAATGTCATTGTATTTTTTTTGTACAATGGAAGCAAAAGAGTGCTAAAAAACAGTTGCAAAGTATCCTTCTTCAAGGAGGGTCAAAAAAACTGCAAACAGTTGGGAGTAGTAGCACCACAGAGGCATCCAAAGAGAGAGGATGCTGATCAGAGGTGGCCCATGCACTGAGGTGAGATTGTTGCATGTTCGTTTGTGCTTCTTGTCGAACAAGTCCACCAGAAGCTGCAAATGTGGACCCTGAATAACCTTGATCCAAAGACAATTGAAGTTGATCATCCCTCAGTTCGGCAGGAACATCATAGAATAGCACTGGCTCAAGTGATGGATTAGCTAGCCCAGATTTTGCTAAATAATTAGCTTCTAGATTCGCCATGCGGCCAATATGTTGCACTTCACCCATGATGTCCATGCTCAACGGAACTTGAATTTGCCGCAAAAGCTCGACATTCAGGAGATCACAGGTAAAACCATTAACTAGGTCCACTGCAATTTCGCTACCAGATTGAATGCGAATTCTTTGTAGATTCAAGCGTTGGAGGAGCTGAATCCCATGAAATAAAGCTCAGTTGTTATCACCGAGCAGTTGCCAATGAGTGCAGAAAAACCCAGAATCCAATGAGCATACGAGCCACGAATGACACCTCCACAGGTCGTTGCCCTGGATTGGCGACATACTACTGCATCCACTAAAGAGTAAACTCCCACTCCTCTGCGAAAACGGAAGCAAGAGGAATCCTTGGAATAATGTTAGAAACCAGTTTTTTGTTGCTTAGCTGCTGCTTGTGTCTTTGCCACACTGAAAGCATGTGATATGTCTGTATAGTAAGTCTTCGTAGCTAATGCTAAACTAGTGGTTGTCTAATGTTTATTCTGGAAAATATCTTCATTTCGTTTAGTCCATAGTTTCTGTAGATCACTATTGAATATAATAGAACGAATTTAATAATAACGAGTACAACGAATATACCTTTGCGTTGTTGCAGAAGCGTGACGGATCGTAATCACTCGGACTGTAGAAATTACCGTTGAAAGAGGCTATGAAAAGTCTCTTTGATATTCACGAATCAAATCTCTTCCCCGGAGGATGAT
>JAOYMZ010012362.1:0-20664 GCA_025802335.1 Pinguicula primuliflora
GCATGTTAGTATTGGAAACTTCATTATCAATTTGATCATAACATCTATGTTGGCATCGATGGGGACGAGAGAGTTTTTTCTTATTAATAATATAGTTAAGATATATATTTCATCTACTACTGATATGACCGCAACAAGCTGAGTTTACTGGTAAATAGCCCTCAGAGTAGAGCATAAAATTTGGTACCAGTGCACCGGTGCGCACTGGCATTGCGGTGCCGGTGCGCACTTGCAGTGCGGCACCGCCTGTTCTATCAACTTTTTTTTAATTTTTCAGTCAATGGGGAAGTGCCACATCACTTCCCCATTGATTATTCACAGAGCACCGTCGGAGAAGATGACTGTTACTTTTTTTTTAACAATTTTTATTTATTTTTTGCTGACCTCAGATCCGGTGGACCTCAAATCCGGCGCTCCTCCCAGCCCTCCTTCCAGCCTCCTCCTTCATCAGATCCGGCGGTCCTCCCAGCCCTCCTTCGTCAGATCCAACGGTCCTCCCAGCCCTCCTTCGTCAGATCCGGCAATCCTCCCAGCCCTCCTTCGTCAGATCCGGTGATCCTCCCAGCCCTCCTTCCAGCCTCCTTCCTCCTTTGTCAAATCCACCCTCCTTTCAGCCTCCTCCCTCCTTCGTCAGCTCCGCCCTCCTCCGGCGTCAGATGGGATCCCGATTTCCTGGTGCATCGCATCGGGAAAACGGTGCAGGCGGTGGCACCGCAATTTCCACCTTTGCCTCAGAGTTGCTATAATGTATGGTAAGTAGGTAAATTTTTCTACCAAAATATTTGGCTGAGTTAAGTTGCAATTGTCAAACCAAATGTAACAGACTCATGATGCGAACAAGTTTTGAACTCATAACCTTAGAATACAATTATCACTCACAGGTTCACTAAGGGACAACCTCGTGACTCTCTAGACATTTACTTGCTTTGAGGATTCTTTGAGGTAGATGCATGCCCCAAATTAGTCTGAATGGGGAATGTTAATCTTGTTTACATATTTAAAAAAATTACATTGCTGAATTTATGGTTGTGTTGTGTATATGTGTAGTTAGTAAAAGATGAGTCTTAAGTTGAAGACATTGTGCTCGTTGTCATAATTAGTCCCAATGAATGAATGTCTATTGGCATGAGATTAAAAGCTTGACGCTTCGGTTCTAACTATTTCATCACCTATAATTTATAAAATTTGAATAATAACTAGTGAATCACTCACTGACAATTTAAACAAATGCTACCAGAATTATCACGAAATTGCTAGTGAATCACTTGCCAACAATCGACAAAACTAACACCATAATTTTAATTAGTCCCAACGAATAAATGTTTTTTTGGTCCCAACGAATTAAAGTATATAGACATGAGGTCAAAAGCTTTACGTTTCGGTTCTGACTATTTCATCGCCTATAATTTATAAAATTCGAATAACTGCCTAATGAATCACTCACTGGCAATCTAAACAAATGCTACCACAATTATCACGAAATTGTCAGTGGATCACTGGGCTACCATCGCAAAAAAGAGCAATAGTAACTTGTATACACCACCAAAAGAAGTAGCATTAGCACTAGCATTGAAATTGTCGCCTTTGAACTTCCTTATTATTTATGAGATGGACAAAACTTTCCCATCCTACGGGTCTTGGTGTGAATTTAGATTTGAATGATGCCCCCAATTCCATTGGTTACTAGTCCACTCTCATTCATTTATTGTGGGGGATGAACTTCACGTCATTTATAGGATTGAAAAAGTCTTGGTATAAAATCAGTAAATAAACAGGAGCGTAGGTGGGGTTCAAGAATGCATATTTTTTTGTATATATATGTACTATGGAGCCATAAACCATGACTTAAAGTTACAAAACAATGTCCCAACATACCACCAAAACATAACCCATAAAAATAAAAGGTCGAAATAGAATAGGGGTTCATTATAGCCTCATTATGTTGGTCAATCGTTTGAGAGGAGTAAATGCTACGTTTACTCACATCACTTATACTCAATTGAGTACAGTGTGCCAAACTACGTCATTTTACAACCGTTTTCTTTTTTTTATTTGCTTAATTAATCAAAATAACGTCGTTTGGCACACTATACTGTATAAGTTTTGTGAGTAAACGAAGTATTCTTGGTTTGAGAGCCATACCCTATGAAAGAGGTCGAAGATAGTTCTGCATTACGATTCGATAACTAGTGTCACAATATAGTTTCAAAAATTCAATTGCCATATATAATATTAACAGACTGTTCAAAATGAAACTTAAGATTAAATACACTTTTCGGATGTTGGAGCTATAATCCGATACGAGGACATTCCGAAAGCGGCTTAATAAGTGACAAGATTATTCTTGATGGAAGAGAGGAGTTTGTGTCATGTTCACTAAGTGATAAAAGATATCTCTATTAGTTCAGGAGTGATATAGCGCAAGAAGAATTAGCGCACATGAACCACTCCTCTTTCACGATGAGTGTTTAGGACCCACATACATGTTAAGAGGCTGCACTGGTTCTGTGTATTGTAACTCCCGGACAAGAAGCTGGGCATTATTACTTGATCTTTGAGTTGTTTGTTGTTATGTGGAATTATGAATTGATCTTTGCGTTGTTGGTGATCTGTGAAATCACATCCATACTTTTCAATTGGGATTTGAATCTTATGGATCCCACTCTCAACTTGACAGAGAGTGATGAAAAAGCAAAAACAGCTCCAAGAGCTTGAATTAATCAACACTCCTCCACCGGACTAATTAGATGGGAGACTTTAGGTACTGCACTTTTCGTGATATAGACCACCACTTGCCATTTCAAGGAACAAAGACAGCTTGCTCCGAAGGTCAGGCGGAAGAGTTGTTTATTTGTAGTGCATGTTGAAGGGGTGAGTAGTTTATTTTTACTATATTCGTTTATTTTTTATTATTATTATAATAATAATTATTATTATTATCACTATTACCAGCATTGTTACTATTATTATTATTAGTACTCGTTACTAGGATTATTATTATTATTATTATTATTTATTTATTTTTTTTTCGAATTGAGAGTCTCTACCGAAACAATCTCCCCATCCTGTTGAGGAGTGGAGATATGATTGCGTACATCTTACACTCCCCAGACCCTGCCTAAGGGCGAGATTTACTGGGTATATTTAATTTGGTAGAGATCCTTATGTTATCAAAAAAAAAAAAGCTTGATTAGACCTAACCCATAGTTCATTCCCTGTATTAGTCGGAGGTATAATCACAAAAATTAGGTTATCTACCTACAAAATTGAAGGTTCAATGAAACATATTGATTTTAACATGTACTGTTTCTATTTGGCCTCTTTCCTAAGACATGATGAAAATGATGAGTAAACCATTAGCTGAATAGCTGAAAGGGTGCAAAACCGCAGCACCCACCTATCTGACTATGCTCAAAAGTCGGACAAGATATTCCAGACAAGCGTTCTTACATCATGAATTCTAATCCTGATCGTCAATTGTTGATCTGACGGTCAAGAGTGGATCACTCAATTTTTAAAATGCTGTTGATTCTAGTCACCGAATCAACGATGGACACTCAGAATTAGAATTCGGAACGTAAAGGCGCTTGTCCGTGACATACTGGCCGCGTCCCGTAGCCTAAAATTCATGATGCTCTTGCTCCTTTTCACGAAGTAGTAGGCTTTGGTGCCAACTTTCTGTAAAGTTTGCATATTAAAGAAGCCACAGACTAGAATCCAACAAAGATCACCCACAAACTTTCAAAACCACTATATAATACCCCCTCGGTCCTCACACTTTCTTCAGCTTCAGCTTGGTGTGGATTCATGGATTCAACATATCAATATATCATCTTCATCAAGTAAGATCTCCTCTCGGAAACTCAATCAATGGAGTCTTGTTCAACCAAGGCTGAGAAGATTGCAGCATTTAGAAACCGCAGGAGAGATCAGCTTCTTTACAGTTTTATTCTCTACTCACTCACATTTTTCATTACTTGCTTTATCTTCTTCTATCCCTTGTGTTTCTCCACCATAAGGATCCTTTTACTTTCTCTTCCACAAAACATTTCATCCAACCTCAATGTAAAATTCTTCTTCTTCATTGGAAATCTCATCATTTTAGTCATCATACGAGACTCGACACTAACAAAATCATCATGCTCATCGCCAGCCCCAGATTTATATCATGACTACATTGCCAGAAGCCGGAATCATGAAGTAGAATCTCACAAAGTATATCATGCATCAATGCTAAGTACGAATGACAACGAGAAAGGAGACGGCGTTGATAACAGTTTTGATCAGGAAAGGAAAAGGAAAATCATCCTGAGTGTGAGAATGCAACATCAAGAGAAGAAAGACAACATTAAAGAAACTGTGGGTGAAAAGGAGGGGCAGCTTTGCATACCTCATGAAGAGCTGAACAAGAGAGTGGAAGCTTTTATTGCAAGAGTCAACAGGCAAAGGCTCCTTGAAGCCAAGCTAGTTGATCAATCCAGATGTTGAGGATTAAAGAGAGAACATATTTTGGTAAACTGGAGTTAATTTAACAATGAATAAACCTAAATCAAATAAAAAGTTCTCTTATTTTTCTCACATGTTTGCACTTTGTACTTCAGTCCTGAACCCAAAAACTTATAGCCTTGAGTTTTCTATAACTATGTATGTAAAGCGATTTAGCCCTTATTCATCATAGTTATTTGAATGAGTTTTTGAAAGTAAAAAATGCACAGCAAGATTGCTAGCATCATTACATCACAAAACTGTATATAAACTGACTCAAATAAGTGGTCACACTAGAATTGAATGCAAAACTAAATGAGTTCTTTAAAGTAAAAAAGCAGAACAAGATTAAGTGAATCAGAACCCTGACGGGTTGTCCCAGTGGTTGAGGACCTGAATCTCACTACTGGAGGGGCAGGTTTGAATCCCACTGGGAGCAAACAATTCGTTTGGGCCACGACTGCGGGCTTTGGCCCGAGTTTCGCCTGGTTCGCTGGTGGGGCTCGCCGCGTACCCATAGAGTTACCAAAAAAAAAGATTAAGTGAATCAGAAAGTAGGCAAAATAGCCTCAGGATGATGTCTCAGCATTTATTTGTAAAGAATCATACTGTAAGGCCAAATTATTTGAAGGAAAACAGAAAAATTACCTAATATTGTTCAAAAAAACAGATGAGACCTCGAGGACGCACAGGCTTACCAGAAATCTCTTAGGGGATATATATAAAATGAGCATCTAAAGCCCTCCCAGCATCCTGGATTCCGACGCCTTTGATGAATTAAATTTTCAACCAATCAGCAACTTGTTTTCATCCAAAAATGTGTAAGTAGGAACATCCAGGTTGTATGGGGCAGGTCCTTTGCGGATCCTACCAGAGATGTCATAGTGAGATCCGTGGCATGGACAAAACCAACCACCGAAATCACCAGCATTTGGCAACGGAATGCACCCAAGATGGGTGCAGACACCGATAACTACAAGCCATTCCGGATTCTTGACCCTAACAGCATCCTCTTGTGGATCACGCAGGCTGGCAATATCAACACTGTTGGCCGAGTTGATATCATCTTCAGTTCGACGCCTGATGAAAACCGGCTTTCCACGCCACTTCACTGTAACAGTTGTTCCAGCTTCGATGCTAGATAGGTCCACCTCAAGGGAAGCAAGAGCGAGCACATCTTTACTGGCAGACATGCTCAGAACAAATTTGAGAACAAGGAGGCGAGCCAAAGATGCATACACAAATCTGCCCCCTGTCAAAACAAAATATGCAAATGCACGCTTGCTGGGATCACCCGGCGGATACCTCTCATGATTGTGTTCATCGTAGACAATCTTTGAACTGGGATTGTTGATTGCTGCCACAGTGGCTGGGACATCATGAATCAAACCCATCTCCTGCCCCAGAGCAATTGTACCAAAGGAAAACCCTATAGAAATTCCAAAAAAATGCCATAGATCATTTGCACCTGCACTCTAAACTTTATCTATGAATTGAGATGTTCATATAGAGCTATGCAATCAATTCTAGAGTCACTGCAATAAATAGAAGCCCAAGATAAGAAGATCAGCTAAACGAGCATCACATACTAGTCTACATTCTTTCCGGTGAAGAAATGACTGAAGGGCTACATCAGGCATCTTTCTTTCATTCTTGGTAATGCGTCAACTGCCTTCGAAATCCAATTTTTTAATGCGGAATGTCTACTAGAATTTGGATCCAAAGTCCAAACCAACAAATCGTGTTAAAACAAAAAACGGAACAAGCAGGATAATCATGCTGACTAGAAGAGCAAGCAGTGAATAAAAACTGGCAATACTTTCGTAATCAGACTGTAGAAACAGCAGTTCGTTCAAAGGAGTTTATCATATTTCACTTCTCACGCATAAATAAGACTACCCACAACTTCACTTACAAACTAAATGGATATCGTTCATTCAGAATCATAAACTAAAAAGCAGTTCAAGTCATCACACGACCCACATTGGCTACTACAGCTGATATATAATCTAATCGAATCAGTACAACAGAACCATTTTAAAAGGAAAAATGCTAAAACCATCCAAAAGGAAGAGATGGAACCTCTGATTGGATGTGCCGAGGAGCTTTTGATGACAAATGGATGAGGGGGCGAAAAGATGGACAAGGACGAGCCATAATCTAGGGAATTAACCCGGTTTCTGGAGACGATTGCGGGCGACGAATCCTGCACGAATCGCCGCGTGAATGCAGACAGCCTCCTCGTAGATCCTCTCAGCATCATTTTCACGCACATCCAAAGATTGTGTGATTGGTCAAATTGTGAACAGCCTATAGAAATTTGTGCTGAGCATTAGTAGGTTAAGGTTACTTTCAAATTAAGAGAAATTTTTACTTTGTGGCTAATAATGATCAATAATGCTACTCCTACTCTCTTTTGGTATTCCATTTTTAAATTTTATGATGTGGTAAGTATAACAACCATTCAATAAAAAAACCACACATAAAAAATGTGGTTGTGATGCTTGCCACATTATGAAGTTTAAAAATGGAGTCCCAAAAGAGGGTACATGTAGCATTACTCAATAATGAATGAGATACAATCTAAATTGTAATATTAGAATGCTTAGTAGCAAGATTTAATAGTATATCATGGTCTCTCGTTGGATGATACTAGTGAGCGTTGGTTGAAACCCTTCTCTCCGTAACCTTCCCTGCGGAACTCTTCTCTACGTAATCTTTACCGCTCGTATCGATTTTTCGCATAATGGAAGATGACAAGGTCATCAATGGGGCCAATCCGGCCACCTCTAAGGTCAAGAACAAAGAAGATCTCGACCCCAACGTTATAGAGGTCTGTTCTGGTTCAGCTGGAAAAGTGCTAGGGGATGTTGTGGTCACCGGCACAGAGGGTGTTCCATCCTTGAGTCCTGGTGTACCTGTGGGTACAACTCTTGGTACAATTCCTGGTATAACTCTGGGAATATCCTTCTTGCAGGCTCTGGCACCTAGTCGTTTGGAATCGACCCGGAAAAGCAACCCCTTCGCTCGTCTCTCAATTCAGATTACAGAGGGGGATGTGCAGCATTCAGTGATTAATGGTAAACATTGTATAAAATTCTCCGAAAAAATTCAGAAAAGCATCGTCAAAACATGTAATTCACAGTGTTTATCAAGCCTCTTAAGCACATCACCAGCCACAAGTTTCTTTATGAGAGGCTCATCGCTTTATGGAAACCCAAGGGAAACATTCATTTGCTCCAAATATGGAAAGAAGATATTTTTTGGTAAAGCTGGAATGTGAAGGATATTATAACAATGCACTCATGGGAGGGCCATATTTGATCGTTGGCCATAGTCTGAGTATTTATCCCTGGCATCCTGCTTTCGATATTAGCTCTGATCATCTAGACTCCGTGGCCTCTTGGATTCAGATTCCAAGATTGCCCCCTCAATACTTTAAGGACCACATTCTGCGGGAGATTTCCAGGCCAATTGGTTCGTATCTTAAAGCCGATCCTCATACTATTCATGGAGACAGGGGTGTGTTTGCTCGGATCGCCGTTAGGCTGGATCTCACCATGCCCCTACTATCCTGCATCATAATTCAAGGAATAGAATACAAAGTTTGCTACGAAGACCTGAACAATATCTGTATTTCCTGTGGCATGTTTGGACACCTTGCTGGCACGTGCTCATCTGGGAAAGTTAAGAACTCCAGGAGGGTGGATACCTCAGCAAAGCTGGTTCCAGCAGTCCCTGTGGACCCACGATCAATTCAGGCTGACCCCATGTTAGCTAATGCCACCAGAATTGCGGAGGACGGGCTGACGGGAACTCCAGCAATTAGCCTCAAATCTGTTGCGTCCGTAGATAAGGGATCAATCGCCACAGAAATGCCATAGCTCATAGCACTCAAATCGCGTCGGTCTGTCAGGTAGATACACACGCATTCAGTTGCTAGAGTTATGAAAGGGCATTTTAAATTATCTTCTAATTCGAGGTTTGACGTGCTTGTAGGTATTCAGGACGTGGAAGATAATGCACCACAACAATATGAGATTAAAGGCAAGGACCTCATCCTGCTTCACAAGGATGCAACTCAAGTTTCAAGCGCCTCTGTCACCCGTCGAGCTACCAATGCAAACAGCACTAAGGGGAGTGGAAATGAAAGAAGTCACAACATTACTAGGCCCCAGACTGCCATCAAGCCCAATGCGGATAAAGGCTCACCTCCGCCTCCAAAGGGAAAACACACAATCCCCCTAAATGCTCCTTCTCCTGCTGTTTGGGCCCCTAAACTGCCACCAAACTCCCAACCGGCTGCCAGCCCACCGGCTATGGAGAACAATCAGACCGAAGGACCTGCACTTGGACCTCTAGCTTCGGCATATAACCAACTGTTCCCTTCGCATACATCGGTCTCCATCCCGCATCCTATGACAAACAATTTTATGAGTGGTAATACTGAGCAGGTGAGGCGGCCTAAGGGTTTTCATGTCGCGCGGTAGGTGACTATCTTTCTTCCACATGGGCAGAAGAATGACCTCGGCCCCGACCCTCCATTGTTGCTCCCGGACGATAGGGACATGGACGAGGGAGATATGGTTTTGGAACAGAACTTTGTGGAATCTAACATGGAGATGGTTGAAGAGGGCTCATCATCTCTCCTTCCCCCATCTGATTTACATTCCTAGTCTCTCTGTTTATATTACTCCTCTCACTCAATCTTTTAATGTATATAGTAACATTAATTTGGAACGCACAAGGTGTAAAGAATGCTAAGTCAGCTGGTGCACTTCAGAGTATCTTACGTACGCAGCAAATTGACCTTATCATCTTGCTTGAACCGCGGGTTAGCAGTTGTGATGCCGATCTCCTTATCAATGGGATTGGACAAGGATTTAATACTTCCTTCAGGGTGGAGTCGCAGGGATTCTTTGGCGGAATCTAGCTTATTTGGAAGTCCTCCATATCAGTGTCAGTTCTTGTGGCAGAATGAAAATTTATACAAGTTTCGATTTCTGCTCCACAACATATCCCCTTTCTATTAACAGCTGTCTATGGCTCGCTTACCCCCATCATTAGACGCTCGCTTTGGCGTTCCCTCTCAGGGTTAGCCGACAACATTTCATAGCCATGGGTTCTTGTCGGTGACTTTAATGCATATCTCTCGTCCCAGGATAAAATTGGGGGACGACCATCTTCTGGATGCAAATTTTTCGGAGAATTTATTTCTTATGGTAATCTTCGCCCGATCGAATTCTCTGACTCTCGTTTCACATGGAGGTGGGGACTCTGTCACGAGCGGCTAGATTGGGTTCTTTCAAACCACAAGTTTGAAAAATTATTCCAAACTTGTAGCCTCCTTCACCTCACTCGCATTTCTTCGGATCATGCTCCCCTTTTCTTGGCCTGCACATCAGCTGATCACCCCATACGGCCTGAGGGATTCTTCAGGTATTTGAAAGCTTGGGAGGCTCACCACAATTGGTTAGGCTGGCTTAGGGCGCACTGGGATAATCAGGCTCCCCTTCTTAGAGGTTTGGAGAACTTGACCCTGGCACTGTCTGACTGGAAGTCGAATTATTTCGGGGATCTGTACAAACAAAAGAGGCAGTTGGAGAATCGAATTCCAAGCCTACAAAAGGGCATTGTAGCTTGCCCATCCCAGTACTTGAGGAATTTGGAGTTTAACCATAGAAGGGAGCTCGAGAATATTCTCTCTCGAGAAGAATTGCAATACTAACAATTGGCCAATTGCAGCTGGTCCACACTAGGAGACAGATCTACTGCTTGTTTTCATGCTAAGTATAAGGAGACATGACATCGGTCTCAAGCTACCCCTATTCAGCTTCAACATAATTTCTGGTGTTCTGATAGAAATCTTTTGCCTGTGGCGGTCACGGATTATTTTCGAAATATTTTTGGAGCTATGGCTGACACACCTGCTAGAGATTCTATTGCATTCAACATTTACAACCAATTTCCACCGATCCCAGCAGCTTATCAAAGCCATCTCCGCTAACCCGTGGACTCGGCAGAGTTTAAAAGGGCCCTCTTTTTAATGGCATCCGATAAAGTCCCTAGACTGGATGGATATACGGTTGGTTTCTTTCAAAATAATTGGGATACTATTGCATCATCACTCACAACATTTGTTTTGCAGGCTTTTGAAATTGGTGTCATTCCGGGAGAGACCAACAAGGGAATCGTAACCCTCATTCCCAAAATTACACCACCTGAAAGTTTCAGTTATTATAGGCCTATCACATTACTTAATATATGTGTTAAGGTTATCACTTAGATCATTGCTTGCAGATTGCAGCCGATTATGCTATTACTTATCTCTTCTCACCAGTCTAGCTTCATTTAAGGGCGGTCTATAACAGAAAACATTGTAGCTGCCCAAGAAGCCATTCATTCCATGAGAAAAAGCAGCAAGAGTTTTATGGCCATTAAGATTGATCTCGTCAAAGCTTTTGATAAACTGAATTGGTATTTCATTCGGGATACTCTAGCAAGCACAGGGATCCCCCACTATCTATCTCGAGTAGTTATGTCCTCCTTTGAGATGGGTATGACACAAATTATTTGGGATGGACTTCGTGGGAATGAATTTCATCCTAAGTTCGCCAAGGAGATCCCGTATTCCCGTATTTATTCATCCCTTGTACGGAACGTCTATCACAATCCATTGGCAAAGCACGGGAATCAGGGAAATGGAAACCTCTCACCTTTGGGCGAGGTAAGTGGCCCCTAACTCATCTTCTTTTTGCTGACGATTTTATTTTATTTGCAGAAGCAATAGTTTCACAGGCATTGCTTATTCGAGACCATCAATGCTCATGGAAACATTTGGTGCCTCCTCTGGCAAGACCATCAATGCTCAAAAATCCATCTTCTGGACATCCCCCTCGACGGATGCCCACACCATTGCTAGTCTTGAAAATGTGTTAGGTATAAATCGGTGGAGGATTTAGGCATGTATCTGGGGGTGCCTATCATACAGGGTCGGGTTACAAAGGATACACATGGGTGGGCCTTGACAGAAATGCAGAAAAAGATTTCAGGTTGGAATTCGAGAAGGATTTCCCTCTATGGAAGGCTGGTTTTATGCAGATCAGTCCTCACAGCTATACCTTTATATCAAATGCAATCAATCTCCCTGTCAATTGCTACAGGGCTGGAGATGGACAGAGTACTTATGCATTTTCTTTGGGGGAACACCTTGATGGGGAGACACCACTCTTTGGTCAAGTGGGACATTGTGTGCAGTCCAAAAGAAATTGGAGGATTAGGCCTGCTACCGTTCCTCGAAGCCAACCAGGTTTTACTGATGAAGTTAGCCTGGGATCTACTCGTAGGAACTCCTAAACTCTGGGTTATTCTATTCCGGGCGAAGTATAAATTCACTCTACAGAGGCTACTAAATAACACTTTGGTCAAGGGAGGCTCTCACCTATGGTTACAGTTAAATCATCTTTTTGAGTTTGTTTATGCTAACTCTAAATGGGTGATTGGAAATGGATGCTCTACCCGATTCTGGGTTGATGTGTGGCATCCATTCTCCTTCCCTCTGGCTACTTCTGCCTTATTGCCCCTTTCTCAGGTTGACTTTACCCTTACAGTAAGTGATTTTGGCACTCCTGTGGGCATTTGGGATTCTACAAGGCTTCTGGGAATCATATAGGGAGACATGGTTTCACAGATCCTCACCCTTATTCCCCCAACCCCAGAGGCCAGAAAAGATATATTATGTTGGAACCACACGACAACTGGGCATTTTACATGTGCCTCAGCGATGGAAATCCTACAGGGATATTCTCCACAGGCAGATAATAGGATTTGGAAGCTGATTTGGGCCCTACGAGTCCCAGAGAACATTAAGATGTTCTTTTGGAAACTTCTTCATGATGCACTTGGACAAACTTCGAAAGACACCGAAGGGGGATATCTAACTCTAACTGTTGTCATTAATGCTCTTATGCTGAGACATCTCTCCATGTCCTGCGGGATTGCATCCGCAGCAGGGGAATTTGAGAGAATTTAATTCTTCGCATGCCTCATTGGTTCTATGGGAGTGTATCGGTGCAGGACTGGATACTATCTGCTCTAGCTAATTCGAATTTTGCATCTGATTGGCAGGTCCTATTCATGACCACATTTTGGAAAATTTAGAATGCACGCAACTCAAAGATTTCCAAAGGAATGCAAACGGCTGGAAATGAAATATGTGATTCCATAAAGGCAACCACGGCCGATACACTCAAATATTTTGCTTATTTCGACAATCAGGATCTCTGCTACAGACAAGATCCCAGTGTATCGGTGTCATTGGTGGATGCAGTTGCTCTCTGGTCCACCAATGACACCATCAAACTCGGTGACCACGCCGATACATGCACCATCGCAGCTCATATCACGGTGGCTGGGGTAGATTCACTGGGAGCAGTAGATTTGGGGGTAGAAACTTCAGGCATGGGCGCTCATTTTCCGCCGGTGGTCGATACCCAAATTCATCACCTGGTTTCCGACATTCCGGAGAGTATTCCAATTAGAATACACAACCCTGATGGTTTCCAGACCCAACTGCTGGATTCCAGTTTACTAGATCGAACTCTCAAGCTGCAGGGATGCTGATTTCTCACGAGACAGGACGGAATGTGATGAATAAGGCCGGCCCAAGTTCACAGTTTTGTGGGGCCCAATTCAGCCCACATCATCCTGGACCAATCGCGACAAATGGACCAGGCCAGGTCTCACAGCCCAATTCCGGCTCGAACACAACAAGCCAGTATGCCTGTCAAATCTGTGGTGGCAACAGTCACATGGCTCTGGATTGTTTCAATCGTATGGATTATACTTTTCAAGGCCAACATCCTCCTAATGAACTTATGGCTATGTCTGCTCAGTCCAATGTCGCTCTTGGTAATGGGTTATGGTTTGCCGACTCAGGGGCAAATAATCATATTACTAATAATTTGGCTGATCTTTCGTTGCAGGAACATTACTCCGGAGGAACTGAAGTTGCTGTAAATAATGGAGAAACTCTGCGAATTCAACACACTGGTTCATTAACTTGCCCCACACCATCTGGTTCCCTCGTTCTTTCTAACGTGTTTCATTGTCTTAATGCATTTTGGGGGTGCGCACCCATCCTAGTCTCCAGGATGACTGGGCGACCGCTCACCCACGATCCCTTAGGCACCACGTAAAAAAATGTATCGTATTTTTTTAAATAAAAATTGTGCCAAACTGCTGGCGGACCTTGCCCTCCGCTTTGAAAAAAGTTTTACTTTGTATTTATAATTTCTGTTTGGATAACAACTGTTTCTTTGTGTTAACAAAATATGGTTATTTTGTGAAGGACAACAAAATGGGGAGGAAGCTCCTACAAGGGCGTAGTGTGAATGGCTTGTATCCAGTGGACCTGTCGAAAACCTCGTGTCTTAAATGTGCCTTGACGGATATGGTCGGTGTGAAGGCATCATTTAATAACTGGCACGAACGATTAAGTCACTATGCTCTTCCCATTGTTAGTCGCTTAGTTAAGCTTAATAAATTACTTGTCTCAGGTTCTAGCTGCTTAGAGTTTTGTGAAGCATGTCAATTAGGCAAGGGTAAACAATTGCCATTTGTCTCGTCTGAACGTTGTTCTAGGTATCTGTTAGATTTAATTCATTCTGATGTGTGAACATCTTCTATTTCCTCCAACACTGGTTTTCGATATTATATCGTGTTTATTGATGATTTCTCACGCTTTTCATGGCTATATCCCATTGTTCACAAATCTGATGTTTTCAAATGTTTTGTTGGATTTAAAATACTTGTGGAAAATCAATTTTTACGAAAGATTAAACAATTTCAAAGTGATGGTGGCGGAAAATATGCATCAAATATGCTGAAATCCTTTTTAACTACACATGACATACTACACCGATTATCTTGTCCACACACTTCACAAACAGAATGGAGTCGCCAAACGTAAACATCATCATGTAGCCGATATGAGTCTGTGTCTCTTATCTCAAGCCCGCTTACCCCGCACGTTTTGGCCTGATGCTATGTTTACGGCCAATTATATCATTAATCATTTACCTATGCCGGTGCTTGATTATGAGAGTCCGCTCTCTATACTCTATGGCACTATACCTGACTATTCATCGTTTAGAGTCTTTGGTTCTGCATGTTATCCTTTGTTACGTTCATATAACACAACAAAGTACATGTTTCGAAGTAAGAAGTGCGTGTTCTTAGGGTACAACACTAAATGCAAAGGATATAAATACTATGAACCACTCACTAAACGTGTCTACATATTCCGTCATGTCATTTTTGATTAAAGGACCTTTCCTGGCATTCCCGATATAGCTAGTGACACAGCCACTACCGAAGCTTCTTCTTCAGCTTTGTTGCCCTCCTCATGTATTCATATTTCCCTTATGCATGTGACAGATCTATCTTCCACTTTTATATCTGACCCAGCGTTATCACCTGGCTGTGCCGCAACTGGTGGTATGCCGTCAGGCCTTGACCCACCTTTAGTTCCGACACAGTCAACAGATACCGCACGGTCATCCCTGTGCATGTGATAGGTTTATCTTCACCCCATACTTCAGACCCTGCGTCACCTGTTGATTGTACTACACCTAATAGTATGCCGTCAGGCCTTGACCTACTTTTGGTTCCGACACAGTCAATAGATGAAGCACGGTCATCCTCTATTCCAAACCTGCTATGTGGCTCCCAAGTTGATTCGACTTTCCCTACGGCGCCTACTCCCAGGGCATCAAGTGGTATGTCTCCGGGCCTTGACCCAGTTGCTGCCTCGGGAGATAGTCTTCAGTCGGAAAGACCCATCAAACCAGGTTCGCCACGTGGCTCCTCAGGTAATGAGATCCCTTTGGTACCAGATTCCTGTAGTCATATTATCCAACATAACTTATCCCGCCCTGTTACTCATAGTTAAACTGGGTCTCTCAAACCTAAATCTTTTTCTGATTTTCACTTGTATTTTGCTTCCAAATATCCTGTATGTGCTATGACCAGTGTGCAGATTCCTCGTGAGCCTTCCACTTACCTACAGGCCAAGTCCTCTCCGAAATGGTGCGCCGCTATGAAAAAAGAATATGATGCATTAATTGCTAATTCTACATGGTCTTTATGTCTCCGGTCAGCAAATCATTACATCATTGGGAATAAATGGATATTCAAGATCAAGACTAAGCTTGATGGGTCTGTCGAGCGGTACAAGGCTCGGCTAGTAGCACGCAGTTTTGAGCAAACCTATGGCCATGACTATGAGGAGACATTCAGTCCAGTCATCAAACCATCCACCATTCGTATTTTGTTATGTCTCTCAGTACAGTTCGATTGGCCAATCCGTCAGCGCGATGTTTCAAATGCATTTCTGAATGGTGTTCTTCTTGAGGAGGTATATATGGAGCAACCTGCAGGCTTTGTCTCCGCCGCTTGCCTTGACCACGTCTGTCGCCTGCACAAAGCTTGATATGGTCTTCGGTAGGCACCTCGAGCATGGTATGTCAAATTGGCCAATAGTCTACTTGTGTTCGGATTCCGATGCTCCCAACTGGATACATCCTTATTCACATATCATTAGTCTGATATTCACATCTATGTTCTTGTGTTCGTTGATGACATCTTGATCACTAGAACACACCCAGGTATGCTTACCGAGTTGGTTCGATATCTCCAGTCTCAGTTTAAGCTTCGGGATTTGGGCTAGCTCAACTATTTCTTGGGGATGCAAGTAGTTCGTGATGACAGACGACTTCATGTTCGGCAGAGCAAGTATATATATGAATTATTGGAGAAAACCAAGATTCTTGGAGCGAAGCCAATGCAGTCACCCTCCTCTACTGACACTCGAGCAAGAGATTTGACAAGGGACCCTCTCTCCTGCCGAGATTGCTATATACCGGAGCACTGTAGGGGCTCTTCAGTACTGTACCCTCACTCGACCAGAGTTAGCTTTTCAGCCATTCAGGTTAACCAATTGTGCCAATACCTCTAGCAGCCTCTTGTATGTCATTGGCAGGACGTGAAACGTGTTCTTCGCTATCTCAAAGGGTCCATTAGTCATGGTCTTGCATATACCAAATCATCCTCACCCACACTTACTATGGAGGCATTCTGTGATGCCGATTGGGCAGGGGATAGACAAGACCGTCGATCTACTTCAGGATTTGGTGTATTTCTGGGGCCAAATCTAATATCCTAGACAGCAAAGAAGCAAAATGTGGTGGCTCGATCCAGTACTGAAATCGAGTATCATTCACTAGCTCACACCACAGCTGATTTGTATTGGACTCGAATGATGCTCAAGGAACTACACATAGCCCTGACTCGCACTCCTGTGATCTGGTGTGACAACATGGGTGTCATGTCTCTTGCTTCGAATCCTGTCTTTCATGCTCGAACCAACCAAATTGAGGTTGATTATCACTTTGTTCGAGAAAAGGTACAGAATAAGGACATTCAACTCAAGTAGATTCCTACCAAAGACCAGGTTGCAGACATCTTTATAAAGAGATTGGGCATGTCTTGATTTTTGGATTTACGAAACAAGCTAATGGTTTGGTCCCTACCCGTTAAATTGAGGGGAGGTGTTAAGGAAGAAGATATAGTCAAAGATATGCCTAACTAATTGTACTATAGATAAGGACATTAGTTATGTACAAGGAAGGTGAATCCTTACCTTTTAGGACTCTAACCACTCACTCTATATAATCATGTACACAAGTGATGTAGATTAACACAGAAAATCAGTCCATACGTTTGTCTTCCTTCTTCCATAGTCTTCATTCTTTCAGAACTTACTTACTAATAGGTCTTGAATTCATACACCATCAAATGCGCTTGATCAGATATAATTCATAATAAAAATATTTCAGTCTCGAAATGGTATGTGTCGGGTGTTAATTGTGACCATCGAATTGTTGATCTGCCGATCACAATTATAAGTGACTTAAATGATGATAAATGATAGTGACTGTAGGATCAAAATTTATGATTATAACATAAAATTTCTCTAATTCATAATATCCTTTGGGCTAGGAAACAAGATGAGCGTGCGAGATTCTTCAGGTCCTGGTCGTTCGATCCCGAGCGATCGGATCTTATGTGTTGATTGCACATCAGGGCTGAGATGCACAAGAAAATTCTGGTCCCCTAATTAAATATTATTATTTTATTATTTTTTATGTTAAACAAAAACAAATCTTTGCTCTCTTTCATACTTTAATTCTTTTCTTTCCATTTCGAAAGTTTCACTAAGTCCTCCACAATAACAAGGTCCCTTTGGAGGTTCGCCACATCCTTCATGGTTAATTTCTCGCCAAGTCTCATCCACCCCACGCACTTACCTCACCCCAACTTGGAACTCGCTGGCCGACGAGCCGAAACTACGTGTTTTGATTCAGGTCTTCAGTCCTAAATATCAGCTATCTCATTCTGTTTATGTGTGTATTTAGATTTATCAGTTCATATCATTCACTTATGTTGTATTCTCGTCTGCTTCATATGGCTTCTGTTTCATTTGCAGAGGTATGAATCAAGCCATTGGAACTATTACTTGCAAAATGGTTTCTGTAGGATGACTCAAACAGTTCGAATTGAACACTTTCCATTTTTGATTATTCTCAATGGAGAACATTATTCTCTGAATCATATAATAAAAACAAGAGATCTGAATCCTAGTTTTTATTTGAACGGGTTTGTGTTTATAAATTTTCGGAGTCAATATATGCGCACACCCTCAAATGCCCACACCCTCAAATGCGCACATGCTCAAATGCCCACACGCTCAAATGCACACATGCTTAAACACCCAACCTTCTTTTCTTATTCTTCAGATTGGGCGTGAAAATTCTCAGGAATGGCGGATTAGCAGTTTCCTCTGTGATGAAGGAGGCTTCTGCAAAGCCGGCATCTTCTTCTTGTATATATCCCCCGCAGAGTTGAAGAGAAGCAGGATTGATGCCAGAAAGATAGAAGGGGCTGGTCTGTACTCAACGGGCTAAGAAAGGCTTGAGCATACACGGAATAAGCATTCTACGGGGCATTTTTAATCGGACAATCTCGCATCAGATCCCGAGTTGTACCCGGTTTTGCGGGTCGGAATTTGACCCGCGAAATTGGGTAACAAAAACACAAGAACCCATTTCTTCACCAACCCCGGATTTCTTCAGTTTCAGTTCCCCAGATTTACAGAGCACCCATTTCCCAATCTCACTCCAATAATGTTTCTCTCGAATTCCACCGGTGCCAGAGATGAATTTGTCGCAATTGAACCGCCAGCAGCCCCATATTCCTTCACGTTTCTCTCGATTCAACGAAGATATCGACAACACTTGCTCCACGCCTTTTTTCCGCGCTCCTTCAGTCCCAACCACACTCCTATGGGCTATTTCTTCAGCATTCTGGCAAGCACGATGCATTTCCTTCTTTTGAATGAGAAAAGTAAAGAGCCATCTACGGATTGTAAATGCAAACTGTTTTTTCTCGGAAATTTTTTGTATCTACCCTGAAAATTTATCCAACTTGCTAAAATGTCCTACCGCGCTGATGGCTTTAGCGCGACATTTGCCGCTCTCTTTTACCGCCCATTTCCACGTTGTTGGCTTCTGTGCGGACTCCCCTATTTAAACAGCTTTCCTGTCTTTCATTTACCTACACCTACAAAACAAATATCATTTAAAATATCTATCTAGAAGCCTTCAGCGTGGATTTGAAGTGTCAGGTAGATCAACTACCGGTTGTCTTCTTATTTTTCAGAGATATTTTTTTGTATTCAGTTTTGTTCATTTAAAATGTTAAATATTTAATTAATATTAATTTATTTTTAATGTTTTATATTAGGATATATTATAATGGATAATTTTGGCAGTTCTGTTTTTTTACTGGTTTTCCGGTTCGAGTTCGCAAATCTCTGATTTAAATATGCCTTCGGGGTATGTCGAGCCAAGCTCATCAACTCAAAATCCCGATTATTCACATGAATCGTATTCAAATTATTCACAATATCCTTTCGCGCTAAACCAAAATATGTGGTCTCAACCAATGAGCCAAGGAGGTTATTCTCAACCACAAAATAGTTGAATGTTGCCTCAAAATAATGCAGCTGACAACTTGTCCCCTATTATCGATCCGGTAGGCGATACAGCAGACATTAATGTAGACCCATCAATTCTGAACCTGACACTGAAGATGAGGGAGAGGATATGCAACCTATTCCAGTGCGGCCACGCGTAGATCACATGTATGATGGATCATACATTCCATATTAACAAACGACAAGTTCTATGATGGGGACTCAATGAATATTCCACCGCCATTGAGCAGAAAACATTTCAACGAAGACTTAGGTCTGCTTGAAGTGAGCCAATTGTTCAGAGATAAGCCTCATCTGCAACATTCGATAATGAAGAACCATATTATGGTGGCAAAAAGGGAGTTTTTGGTGGTTAAGAGCGATAAGATATGGTGGTATGTTGCATGTAAGCATCATGCTGAAGGTGAAGGATGTGATTGGGCGCTCACTGCGCTTTACAGATCTAATGGCTGTAAATGGGAAATAACTTATATCGGGCCAGAGCACAGGTGCGATCCTAATGTGGTGACCGAGTATCACAGTAATCTGACAAAGACATTTGTTGCACATGATTTGCGTGGCCTAGTCTGTAAAGATGCAGGTAATACAAATTTATTTTTCTGTGCACTTTTTATATATGTACGGCTGTAATTTGATGAAGATATTGTTATTTTTTAGACTTCATGGCTTACAAGGCTCAGCAGTTGGTGTAAAATATATGGATTTGAGATCCGATATTCAAAGGCTTGGTGGGCAGTCCAACATGCTTTTGAAATAGAGCATGGAACATGGATGTCTGGTGTTGCACGTTTACCCGCCTATCTCGCAGCACTACAACATTGGTATCTGACACATGTTGTGGATTGGAGGCTTGAGGATACTGACAACCCAATGGAGAATGAGCTGAAATATGTGTTTTGGGCCTTTGGGCCTTGCATCACTGCGTACCAACACTGTCGTCCTGTTCTGTCTGTAGATGGAACACATCTATACTGCCCGTACAGGTTGAAATTACTTATTGCGGTAGCATTAGATGTCAGTGGACACATATTGCCAGTTGCATTTGCATTAGTAGATGAAGAAAC
>JAOYMZ010012371.1:0-20662 GCA_025802335.1 Pinguicula primuliflora
TATGAGTGAATCGTACGATTTACGATACGATTCGATTTACGATTTACACAAAGCTAATTTCGATTCACGATTCAAATTGCAGTTTGACAACTATGGAGTTAACACACTTACCTGCTGCATTAGCACCCTGATTTTTGGAGGCATTCGCTGCTCCAACTTGGGGGAAGGATTTTCGGGTCACTATTTTGTAGATGTTGTTTTGCTTAGTCCTCCAGGGGTTAAGGAATTGCCGCTTTGGTTTTGATGTGCGGTTGGATTCCTGAGTTGGAGCTTTTCCCAAGCCTGTATTGCCATTCGATTGATGCGCAGTCAGTCCAGCCATATTACTTGTAACTGGACATTTGTGTGGAATGCTCTCGGCATTCGATTGCTCTCCAATCTGTATAGCCTTGCCTTTATTGTGCATTTTTGTCAAGCCTTCATCCCCTGTTACAACTTTGTTAGGCACATTGTAGGGAGGTTTGGGTGTAAAATTCGGTAACCTGAGTCACAATGACCCTTTCTGGAGCCAAAAAAGCTAGGTGTACATACTTTAACACCCATTGTACAAACTAATAACACCCATTGGATTAGTGTGTTGATAATTCAAAGATATGATTTAAATGAGATTAGATTTAATCCAATGGTTAGTATTAGTTTGTACAAAAAAAGTTTGTACACCTAGCATTACTCTTCTGGAGCAGTGTTTATAGAACAGTGGGACTCTTTCATTGACTATCGCCGGCCAGAAACCTGGTTTATCTTCGCTTTGAATCCATAGCCTCTTAATTAGGGGTCTTAGCAAATCCAGTTCAACACAGGTTCGAGCTTCACTCGGATGCTTCAATATCGCAGTTGACTGGTCCACCATGATGGGATGGCCTATGTAGCTTTCAATTTCACATAGAAAATCTAGCTTGAAGTACTGAACCGGTAGCTGGGGGAATGAAATCCATACTGTAGCGAAGTGCGAGTCCACATCACTTTTAAAATCTGGTTTCCAACGACAGATTCTCATCTGGTATCCATTGATAGTCCAGTTTTCTCGAAGCCAGAGCTAATTTCGGTCCTCTTCGTTGTCAAATTGGAGCAGGATGTTCTTTTGATCCATAAGGCCGGCCGTAAATGTTGATTTTAGCCCTTGCCCGGTAATTGCCCATCAAATGATGTCAATTGGCTGCCTTTCGCTTGGAAATCGAGAAATTAGGGCTTCTAGAAATGGGGTACTGAGGGAGGTTGATTCCTCCACCAATAAGCATATGGCCGGTTCCCCTTTCCACATCCATGGGACATCGCGTCGTTGAATGTGAACCTACTTATCTGATGTGGATGAAGGTTTTAGAAGGGACCCAAAGGTTTTCGAAAGTATAGTAGGTTGTTTAATGATGGGTGGGGCAACGGCCACCATGGGAGTCCCCGCTGCTTCCTGTATTGTTGTGGTGTGACCGGCGATGGACGGAGAGGGTCATGGGAGAGTAGCGGTGGAGTAGGGTTTCCAACGACAATATTTTTCGCATTAATCGCAATTGTACGGAGAGAAAATGGCTAAAGTTTTCATCACCATTGCATTAAGGCCTAGGAATGCTATGAATGGCTTGAGCTAAATGACATATAACAAATTAATCTCATAGAAAACCTGAAGCAACAAACTGACCTAGTGAAAATGCCATGGAATAAGCAGTTTTTGAACAAGTGTGTGGCGACATATTGCTTGGCACAATCGGAAATGCCTAAACAAAACCATCTTCCGCCAGCAAAATTTAAACCTCCTGCAAGCAATTGGGCGTATTTAGGGGTGCCCAAATTACCTGTGGGTATCGCGTTACCATGACCCGACGGGTATCGGTCCGAGTATCAAAATCTGATACTCGAAAAAAACCGGATTCAGGTTCGGGTGCTGGGGTTCGGGTTTGGGTTGCCCGAACCCGGTATTAAAAAAAATAAAGGTTTCTAGTGGAGCCCGATTGCTAACGAGCAGGATAAATGCAAATGGACAACACACTCGTATGGAAGCTTCACTACGTCATCAGCCTATAAATGCAAACTACAGATTACATAGGAAAGTAATGCTGATAACAGAAGACATCTCACAAAAGCATGAGACTACTCACTGGGATGATCCAAACTATGAATAAACTACAAAAGCATGGGGTATTAGTAGAACAACATATGCAATGTATGTGGTGTGGCATAACTGAAGAAAATGTTGCTCATCTATTCTTCAACTGTGCTTACGCTAATCAAAGCTGGGTAAAAGTATATGATTTGGTTGATTTACCAGCAACTACATTACAGAATTAGGTAATCGTGAATTAAAAAAAGTATTCGTGAATTGCGTGTGGGATCACTATCGTTGGCACATGTCTCTACTCAAAGGAAGGGTTGGAAGAGAGGCTTGAATATTAGGGGTGGGCAAATGGCCTTCGGGCCTCGGGATTGTCCCGAGGCCCGACAAGTCCGAATCTCGAAAAAAAGGAGTTTGGAATGGGTTCGAGCACTAAAAACAGGTTCTGAACCTAGTTCGGATGGGATCGGGCCTGTCCCATTTTAAACGGGACAGGCTCGAAGCCCGTACAAAAAAATATTTAAAAAAAGTTAGAAATATAAGGAAAATCTCTTTCTAACCTACATTTTCATCTGCCGTCAAAGAGAAAGGTAAGTAAGGATATTCAAGGCAGAAGAAGGAAAGACGACTAGACGAGGAAGCAAGAATGAAATGGGCAAAGATTTTTCCAACAAGAGAAGATTAGGAAAGAAAGATTTATGGTAGGTGGTTTATTCCTTAAAGGTGGTTATTTCTAATATGCACACAGAACTGGTTGAAAGATGACAATGAGATTTGTTATCGAGATCAAAATGATGAGACAGAAGACTTAGAGACATATGCGCTTTACAAAGGTACTATTTACTTGATTTTAATCTATGTCTTAATTAGTTAATGTTACAATCATTACGTTTTTTTATTAATGCATAAATGACATTGAATCCTGAAGCAATGCTTGAGGGAATCAAGATCAACCAGGATAAATGAGAATCATGCTCTACAATTTGTTGAATCATGTTTCTTGTTTTATTTGATTTGGTTGGTTATTAGACTACGTTAGTTTGGTTCATACTTTGTTGGATTATGTTGCTTTAATGTTATTCTAATCTGGATAGCTTCACTTTTTAGATACTCTCTTTTTGCTTTATCTTTTCGTGGTTTCTTCTTTTTGTGGACTATATTAGTTTGGTTCGAATTGGATCAAAAATATGGGGTAGTGATGTTGCAGACTATGATTTCCAGCCCTCTACGGAAAGGTCTGGTGGTCTCCTATGTGCCTCGAGGAATGAAAACTTTACCTGTTTCTCTAGATGACAAACTGAAGGTGTAATTGAGATAGCAGGGTGACAACACCTCTCTGGATATCAGGGTCCTGAATGTGTATGCACCGTGTATCTTTGAAGCTAGAAGGAGGCAGTGGCGTAAAATATTGCAGAGGATGAGCCTTTATCCGTTTGCGAACTAGATACTCTGTGGTGATTTTAATGCTGTGCGAAGTGTGGCAGAAAGAAAGGGCATAGCTCAACCAATAATGTGAGAGATTGAGGATTTTGACAGATTTCTAAATGATACATACCTAATTGATATGTCATTGCAGTTGAGATCCTTTACATGGTTTCAGTCAGGTGGATTAAGTGCAAGCAGATTAGACAGATTCTTGATTTCTAAAGAGGTTCTGAACACTTGACCGCAGCTAACTCAGAAGGCCTTGGACAGGCGTCATTCTGAACATTGTCCTCCTGTCCTGATAAATGACATGAAAAATTGGGGTCCTGAATCTTTATTAGACGCTTGGTTTTTGCATCCTGAGTATAAGCAATTTGTGAAAGATTCCTGGGAGCAAACAAATGCTACTGGCACAAAGGAAAATGTACCATTTCAGAGGCTAAAGCAGCTAAAGGGGATGTTGAAAACCTGGAATCGTGAGACATTTGGTGAGCTAAATCTTAAGATAAAGGAAGCTGAGACTAAGATAAACGATCTTGATAAAAAGATGGAGATTGCTGCTCTCACAATTGATGAAAGAAATGAGAGAAAGGAGGCAAGTGCGGAATTGAAAAAACTGCCGACTATGCTGAGCAGTATAACCTATCAGAAAGCTAGAAACAAATGGATACGTGAAGGTGACGCAAACACCAGGTACTTTCACGTCTGTGTTTCACCTGGTATTCTGCAAGGCTAGTTAAGGGCCTGAACTCTACACTACTGACTTTGGCTCCCCAGAAATCTTCATCATAGGGAATGAATGATTTCCGCCCCATCGCTATGGTGGGGGCAGTGTACAAAATACTGAGTAAGCTGCTGGCTAGAAGATTGAGCAGGATTTTGACAAGTCATTCCTCAGACTCAAGCAGTTTTTATCCCTCAACGACATATACTAGACAATGTGTTACTCACGATTGAAATTCTGCATGATGCAAAAGCACAAAAGAAGAAATGCTCCCAAGTCAAACTGAACTTTCAAAAGGCGTTTGACAGTATTTCTTGGACCTATCTATGGGATTTGATGAAGGCTATGGGCTTCTGTGACAAATGGATCTTTTGGATGCAAGGCTGTGTAGAGACTGCGTATATGTCTATCACAATCAATGGTAGTTCGCACGATGAATTTAAAATAGGAAGGGGCTTAAGACAAGGCGATGCTCTATCGCATCTTCTATTTGCTATTGCTGCTACTGGGCTACATGAGCAAATCACTAGAGCAAAAAATCAGCAATTGCTGGAAGGATATAGGATTGGAGGTGGGGATTTCTCCCTAACCCACCAATAGTTCGTGAATGATATTATTCTCTTTACAAATGGCTATATAGAGGACGTCTTGGTTCTAAAACGTTTGCTAAGGACTTTTGAGGTGATCTATGGCCTTAAAATTAACTACATGAAGATTAGACTCTATACTGTAGGCATGGACAGCACACTTAGTGCTACACAGGCAGTAGTATCAAACTGCAAAATTGATGCAATCCCATTCACATATCTGGGTGTCCAGATAGGTGCTAACCAGAGGATAGAGAGGACTTGGCAGCCAGTTCTTCAAACCTTGGAAAAAAGATTGGGTGGATGGGAGAAGAAGTACCTCTCCCTGGGAGGTAGGATAACCCTTGTCAAGGCAGTGCTTACTTCTATACCTTTATATTACCTCTTAATCTATAAAGCTCCTGTCAATGTTCTAAAAAAGATGGTGAGTCTTATGAGAAAGTTCCCGTGGGGAAAGGAAATTGATGGTCCCAGGAAGATATCCTGAAACAAATGGAATAAAATTTGTTGCAGAATGAAAGATGGGAGGCTAGGTGTTAAAGCGCTAAAACAATTTAATGACGCATTGCTTGGCAAGTGGGGTTTTAGGTTCCTAATGAATGATGAGCAGCTATGGAGCAGAGTTCTGGTCTCTAAATATGGGCAATTCTGCCCTGGCAATAACAACACTCGCACCACAAGAGAATCCATTTGGTGGAAGGATCTTCACAGTACTGTTCTAAACAGTGAATGGTTCACATCTAAGCTTCGAAGAAAAATTGGAAACTATGCACAGACACGATTTTGGCTACATAATTGGAGAAGCTCACAATATTTTGCTTGCCTATTCCCAGATCTATACCTAAATGCTGTTGATAAATATGTAATCGTGAGTGAGAAAGGGTAGTTTGAACTTACGTGGAGGTGGGCATGGCTGTGGGAGCACGAATGTGATGAAACTGAATTTCAACAGTTGGATCAATTGATGCAGCTTCTGAACTCAGCTCCTCCACCTGAAAACGAGCAGGATACATGGGAATGGCAATCAGGAACTTCTATCCAATATAAGACTTCAGAGATATATCATGCCCTAATGCTTGAGGAATGGAATGTAGCCCAACCTGATTCTCGTGAAGTAATAGTTTGGCAGAAAGAAATCCCCACCAAAATCTCAACCTTTTGCTGGAAACTCCTGCAAAATAAAATTCCTATGCGAGATAATCTATATCGAAGAGGAGTGCAATTGAACAATTTGGTTGTGCCAGGCGGTACCTGAATCTATTGAGCATCTCTTCCTCTTCTGCCCAGAAGCACTGAAACTATGGCGAGCATGCTACGATTGGCTTCAATTGCCATTCGTGATGGCGAACTCGATTGAACAAATACAAGCACAACATTATGCTCTCCCGCAACAACCATAGGCAAAACGCACTTGGAATCTGCTATGGTAACTGATAGTGTGGAGGATTTGGAGGAAACGGAATGACCTATTATTTCAGCAAGTGCAATCTCACACATCCATAGAACTGGAGCAGATCCAATTGAAGAGCTGGTTGCAGTTTAAAACACACCGAAGAATTGATAATTCGGTGGGGGTTGGTGAGTGGTGCAAGATATGATTATGAGTATGCCAGGAAATTAAAATTGATTGTGTAAATATGTAAATATATAATTCTGTACAGCATATAGTACATAAATAAAACTCTCACTTACCCAAATAAAAAAAAGTTTGGTTCTGATTTGGAATTTTAGGGAATTTGTTATTTAAATTTAAGAAATTTATTTTAATTCATGTCTTAATTTGTTGTTTGGAATCAAGGAAAAAGATTTTTTTGTGATGAAGTTGAATTAAGGTTTATGCTTGTTTTCAAGTTGTGCAACACAAAAATAAACATTATTTTTTTTTAAAATTCGGGCCTCCGATCGTCCCGATGACCGAAGTCTCGAACTTATTCGGGACTTCAAACTTTGGGACGGGATCGGGTCCGAATAAAAATGGGACGGGATTGAAATTTGGCGAATCTCGATCTCGAATCCTCAATGCCCATTCCTATTGAAAATCATTATGGCATGCTGTAGACCATGTGGAAAGCAAAAAATGATGTGAGATTTGATTCTGAAGACAATGGAGACCTTGCAGAAAATATGAAAGCAGCCACATGGTTATGTATCAGCACCCACGGCCAAGCACTTACAAGTTCTACACTTGCAGATTGGTTACGACACCTGAGCATAATACTTACCTTTCAGTTTGACATGTCACCGTGAGAAAATCAAATGAATGCGTAGTTTAGCATAGTTAAATTTCAGTACTGCACAGTAGATTCGAGCAATTTTATTTACTCCTTCTATACATAAGACATTTTTTATAACATAGGATGTACCGAATAAGTTCACTACCTACTCATCAAGATAGGTAAATTCCACGATGTACCGCAATAGCCTACAAACCTCTGTATATAATACATGATTTTATATTTTGAATGCAATCACTTATAGGGGTGGACAAACGGGCATTCGGTACGGGTAATAGCAATACCCGTTACCGTCCCGTTAAGGTTTGGTACCTAAAATTCGTTACCGAAACCATCCCGAATAGCCGCGCATTCCCGATTTTTTCGGGAATGCGAGTATCGGTTCGATTCGGTATCAGGACAATATCGGGAATTTCCCGATAATGGGCCGTTAACCTCTCGGTAAGGGACCAAATCCATAACCTAGTCCCTTTTGGAGCAATGAAATGGAAATCGAACATCAGTGCATCACATCTTTAACTCCTGCTTAGAAATTATGCAATTATGGTATAGATTATACAATTGATGCAACTTAACAATATTAAGCACTAATCTTTAACAACCTCCGAGTGAGCCACATTCTTGACAGCACTAATCTTTAACAACCTCACTTGTTGTCAAGAATGTGGTCAATCACTCTATAAGAACAAGGATCATAGTGAACATCATGAAGTACAATGCAGTTCAAGGCACCAAAACATATAAAGATAAAGTTGTAGTTCAACTTCAACGTACCAAAATAGAACAGAACCTATAAAACAAATATATAAAGATGCAGTTGCAGTTCAAGGTACCAAAACAGAACCTATAAAACATTCCTTCAAAACAGAGCTTATGATTAAGTAGCCATAGCAGCACGGGAACGGGAGGCATATTCTGGATCTTGTTCTTGAATATTTTTGTTTCGGATGTTGATTCCATCAAGCATAATATTAGGATTCAATCTCAACTCTATAGACATTAATGATGAAAGTTAGTAAAATGTACTGTGCAACAAATATAGAATTAATATATAATTTTAAGAATTGCCTTTGTCAAACTCATAGGTATCCCACTCTGCAATCCTATCATAACAAAAATTGATTTGATTTTTATAAGATTTCCCACTATTATCGGCATCACGTAACCAATTTTGAGCAAGAATTAAATCCTCCGCTGTTTCTGGGCTCAATGGACATCTATATGCATTAAGAATACAACCACTCGTAGTAAATACAGACTCTGACGACACTATTGAAATATGAATGGCAAGAATGTCTCTGGCTATCCTAGATAATATCGGGTACCTAATACAGAATAATAAATTATCATTCTAAAAAGAAAAAACATTAAATCAGTAAATGATGAGATTTTATAATCGATTGAAAAATACCTAACTTCGTTAAGCTTCCACCAATCCAAAATACTGGATTTGAAGGCCTCGGGCTTCACATAGAAGTACAACTCCACCTCAGTTTATTTTTCGGGTTCACTATCCAATGCATTTTGCCACCCTAGTGCATAAGGACCCTCCACCACTACGGTGGAACTCGATGCACCCTCAGATCTGATCGAAAAGAATAGATCTTCAAATGTTTTTTGGCTAATGCTATAACTTGGGTACTCTCTATGCCCCCTATTATCTTTGGCAATCAATACTTGAACCATTTAAGCTTGTACCCCGGATCAAGAATTATTGCCACGAGTAAAAACCTGATAAGATATGAAAAAGAAAATTTAATACGTGCTAATAACGAATACAAAGTAAGACAATAGCATAAAAAGTACCTATTTAGACAAAGATTTGGATCATCCTCGTTGGATGATTCTCCCCAGTATTTAACATATTTTCTATGCATCCTCGTTGCCATTGCTTTGAAAAATGGGTCCTAACCCTCTATAAAAGTATTCAATTGTTTTTTGATGTTGAACAACTCCGCAAAAAACATATGAGCAGTGCAGGAGTTTGAGGTTGAAAAGGTTAATGTAGCATCATATAATACTTTCAAGTAGTCGATAAACTTTTTAATGGCCCAATCATTATTTGTCTGCATACCAAGACCCACCAACTTTCCTTCCTTTCCTCGCTCATTTAGAATGTTCCTTAAGCCCTCTTCATGCAACAACATCCTTGAAAATGCCATTTGATGTTCTTGTACCAATTTAAGCATGATATAAGTAGAATTCCACCGGGTAATGATAAGACTTCATTTCAGAGCTTATTTTATAGTGCATTACATATCATTTCATGCCCTTATTACCTATATTATGGCTTAAAACATGTACATTTGTCATAGGTTGAATGAAGATGGTGCAAGATCAACTTCTAAAGCAATTCTACACTTTTTATGCACTCCAAGGCATAAATTAAAGATTCGGACCAGCCATGACCTAGCTTCACTCGAGTCGAACCATTTGAACTTCAAAGGATGCCACAAGTGTTTGGCTCACCATCATTGGACCCTTAACGTGCCTAATCTGTAATTCGGGAGGGAAAATGCAATCAATTCATGAACTTGACCGAGGGGCAAGAAAGTCTTTACACCTCACCTACCCTCTTTCCAACATGGGTTCAAAAGAGGACCACAAGAATCCGGATCAACACTTTTACTACACACCACTTCGGGAAGGACAAGAGAATCTGACATTCTCTCGACATCTTGTACGGAAGAAGACAAAGATTGTGATCTTCGTCGTCAGGGGGACCCTATTACTCAAACTTTGAACTTGTATCATGGCTCTGAACTTAGTTTCGAACATGTATTTGCAAGCACATACCTTGAGATTGAGCTAAACTCATTTGGCTTGAGGCTCGGTTGAGCCTCAATTATGTAATACTCACGTGTATTTTGCATGTATTTAGGTTCTCGTTTGGTTTTAATCTCGTATAATTGCGTTTGTTCAAGTTGTAAATGAGGGTTTCTTGCATATTTAATCTCCCGTATTAATGCTTGCACCGATGGATGTTCAAAGCTTGGTTCATTGGGTGACAAAGTGAGCTAATCACCTTCCATTTGCATGTGTGCTTGACTTAATTTGGGTTAGATCACTCATGTACCTCATTTATCTTGACAACCATGCCTCGGTAACTTGATCACAAGGGCTTGGTTAGGCTTACAATATAAGAACATTTCGGTTTAAGGGGAAACTCTAAGATTTAGATGCCACAATAAGGGTGGTTACACTTGTGAATGCAATGTCACCTCTTTAGAGAATTAGAGTGGCTATGTGGCTTGACCGTGAGCAGTAGCTGCACTTAAGACCTGTGGTATGGATAAACCAACGAACCTAAGTGCATGTGAGATCTGGAGTACTGCATGTTGAGCCAATACACCATGCCTTAAGCCTATTTCCCATTATTTGTCTGTTTCTATCATCATCTCGTTGATCCTGTTGATTGCAAGTGTTTGTGTATGATCTCCAACAGTGACTCTTTAGTTTAAAAGTTAATTTAAGTGTTTAGCATTCAGTTTGTAGCTTAAGCAACCAAATCAATCTCGGTTACTCTGATCGTGTTCTAAGCTTAGCATGATAAGGCCCTACTCCTTGTGGAGATGACCCATGCTCTCCCAAGGTATTACTTGAGACAGTGTGCACTTGCATGTCATCAGCTATCTGTGTGGATGGCAGCATCGTGGATTTGGAGCGAAGCGATCAATTCAAGCCCATGCAACACTACCCAAAGTTTCGCAGTAATGACCGAGTTGTTCCCAATGGCGATAGAAAATCCTAGTATCCACGTCCCTCTGAAGTCCCTAATAGCGCCGCCACACGCAGCCCTAAGAGTGTTCCAACAGACTGCTGCGTCGACATACATGTAGAAGTTCCTTTCGTTCATCAATAGCGACCTGGGAAGAATGTTCATGCATGCACTTTGTTGCGCCATGACACTACCCTCCGAAGTTAGAGCATCCTGAGTCCATTTGATGGAAGTTTGAATGCTAGCAATTAACCCTGTGTCTATGATCAGCATTACTTGGAATGTCTCCTCATTCAGGTTACCCCGAAGCATCCAACACGACAAAGCAAACAAATCTTGTAGAACGACACTTGCAAAAGAAGGTGAGTAACAAAGAGATCTAAGTTTGCAGGTGAAGGAGAGAGAATGATCCCATTGAAGACCCCTCCATACACAGTTTTTTTTTTAATATCTGAGTTTGGTTACTTGGTATGTGAAAAATAGGGCAAAATTATTTAAACCGAATTTTAAAACGAATTGCAATGAAATAACAAATTTGTCCCCAACTAACCACAACAACACACTCCAATCCCCTATGGTTATTTAGTCCTTCCACCCCCATTCCGTTTGTTTGTTTCTTTGGTCTCTTGTACATTTAGAGTTTCTCGAATTATTTGTTCTGACTAGTTAAATACAACTGACGTGGCATGGGCGGTATGGTAAATCAACATAGCTACATGGGACAAAGCGGAACTCGTTTCTGCAACGAGAATTTCCCTTCTCTGCCAACATGAAAGCCTTTAGCCAACTGGACTCACACTTAACCCCCCACACGCCCCTCCCTGGCTTCCTTCTGTATCTCTCCCCTGCTACCTGAAATTTCTCTCTCTATATAACAATCTCCTATAAAGAACCATCTCATCTCATTAACTCGTTTACACCATTTTCACATCCTACTAGCAAAACCCCACCTGATGGAGAGGGCTCAACTGCCGCCAATTTTCAGGCCACCAGAGACTCCATGCGAATCAATGGAGTTCTTATGCCGTTCCTGGAGTATTTCCGCCCGTGAAATCTCTAAAACTATTGCCCCACAACTCTCTCACTTCCCGAACAAGAACAACCACCGAGACAACGGTGGAAGCGGCGCCGACACCATACTCGAAGAGAACTCAGCCGAGTTGGAGGAGAGCGCGGTTGTAGCTTCGACTGCCGTTGGGAACCCATTTTCTTTCGCTTCTTCCGAGACTTCCCTGCTCGTCATGGAGCGCATTATGTCTCAGTCTGTAAGTAAAGATTGCTGATTTTTTGAATGTATTGAATTTGCATGATGTCAAGAATCCTTCTTTATTACCATCCTGCATTTGTTTTGGAGTGTTTTGTTGGTTTTGCTCACTGGGGGAAAGGAAATTTGACTTGGGCTGGGTGTGTGGAGCCAAAAAGTCCAGTACTTTTGTCCATATCCGGCGTTGTCTGCGGCGCCCCTTCTCCGACTGTTAATTTACCTCGTCTTTTTCCTCCGATGAATTTATTTGATGTGACTGCTTGCAAAGCATCCAGACCTGAATTGTTTGAATTTTCTTGTAATTTTCCGACTTCTTTTCTAATTTGAATTGTTAATTCCCACGGATAGACGTTGATTCTCAGTGGGTTGTGGTAAGCAAAGAATTTTTTGGAACTCTAACCTATTTATGTGCTACATTTTTCGGTTCCAGTGGGTGGCGTTTTGTTTTATTGGAGAAAGACATCATCAATAACACTAAATCATTAAACTGCGAGATAAAGTGCTTTTGGTCTCTGAGTTGTTGGTGTTTGAATTTTACCACTGACAGTAGAACTAATGGTGTTCACCACAGCAGCAGGATGTCTCACCACGCACTTCAGGCAGGCTATCACACAGCAGTGGCCCTCTCAACGGCGGCCGGAGCTGCAGTTCTATCAGCGACAGCCCTCCAGTGTCTCCCTCCGAAATTGATGATCCCAAGGTACGGTCAATTTTAATCCCAAGTCTGCTTGCATTCTTTAAGGTTCAGAAACGTATTCGGATTTTGTCTTTTCCGGCGTATGGTATGATTGCTCCGATGAATTTAACTGTTCCTGGTCACTGAGTGGGCTTATTGACAACTCAACATATTAGAAAACCGCGTTCCGTGTGGGTTCAGTTCATGTTATATGAATGCATTATTCGAGAAAGTGGTGCACAATCTTGTACAGGCAGGATCCGCTTGGGCCTAGGCGATCTAGGCGCCCGTTTAGATACCGTAAGTGGAAGAGGGACCTCACTCCATATTATTAAGTGCCCTGTGGTATTGTGGGATTGACCGACCCATGCAAACATGACTAGGCCATCTGCCGCACCAATCTCGCGTGCCATATAGGCAATGCATAATATAGGCAATGCATAGTATGCGGTATTTGGGAGCGGTAGTCACCCCATACGTCCCACATTTACTCTAAGCCGGTCCTTAGCTGGCATTCGCCTTCTCGAAAAGATACAATTTTTTAGATTATACATGGGTATCTTCGATTACCGATTGTGGCCTTGTGGGTGGTTTGATGAATTTAAGGAGTGCCCAACTACATTTTTTCATTTTAATTTGTGGTTTTTCTTGATTTTGATGGATTAGGACATACCAGAACTGGTCCAGTTTTTCTGGTGGGGTAGAATCATAAATGCTAAGGATAATATGAAAGAAACATGTTCAAATTTTGTGATAATTGAATTTTATTAACACAAGTCTATGCAGTATTTTCGGCCGACGAGTAGTACTCCGGCGATCAACCCGTACAAGGGCTCTGTTTCCGGCGCAGTAGCCGTTGGAGGAAAAACAGTTGGTAGATGGCTCAAGGACAGGAAAGAGAAGAAGAAAGAGGAGGTAAGAGCACTCAACGCGCAGCTCCACGCCGCTGTTTCTGTTGCTGGAGTGGCCTCTGCTGTTGCCGCCATTGCTGCCGCTACCGCTGCCTCGTCCCGGTCTGGGAAGGACGAGCAGACGGCCAGAACTGACATGGCAGTTGCATCTGCCGCCACATTGGTGGCGGCTCAATGTGTGGAGGCGGCTGAGGCAATTGGGGCCGAACGTGAACACTTGGCTGCAATTGTGAGTTCTGCTGTAAATGTCCGGACGGCAGGGGATATTATGACACTAACTGCTGCTGCGGCGACTGGTACACAATGCTGGATTATGTATTTTGTTAAATTATCATGAGATCATGAGTCTTTGTTCACTAAGTTTTTTTGCCCCCTCAGCTCTGCGTGGTGTTGCCACGTTGAAGGCGAGGACATTGAAGGATATGTGGAACATCGCCGCCGTGATTCCCATTGAGAAAGGGATCGGTGGTGGCGGCGGTAACGGCGGCGGTGGCGGTGGCGGTGCTAATGGTGAAAGCAATGGAAGTTCGAATAGCAGCTTCAGCGGTGAACTTGCTGCTCCTGAAGAAAATTATCTCGGAATATGCAGCCGAGAGCTTCTCGCCAGAGGATGTGAACTCCTGAAGAAAACTCGAAACGGTAACACAGATTTGCTGTTCTTGTTCTTATCTCGTTAGAATTTGGGTATCATAATTGTCCAGTAAACTTACGGTGCCGAATGTTATATCCGAATAAATGAGTTAGGTGCTGAATCGAGATTGTAATTCACCACTTAGACCTGACGGTCATGATTAGAATTCGACACGTAATTCATTTATTCGGTACCTAACAAACATTCAACACCTGACAGAATTGTAATCATTATTGTTACAATATTGTTATTAGAAAATTAAAGAAGAAACTTAAATAAGAATGTGTGTATCACATTGACTCAAGGTTTTAATGACATTAGTCTCCCTATTTAAATTGACTATTCATCTGAATCTTTTGATGGCCAATTGCAGGTGATCTTCATTGGAAGATTGTGTCCGTTTACATTAACAAGCTGGGCCAGGTGAGCTTGGCTATGAGATACATTTGAATGTGTATAACAAAAGATAAAGTGTTCTGCAAAGACTCTGCTTTCAGCTTATCTGATCCAACACACAGTATCTCCTTTAACCTTCTGCAGGTGGTGCTGAAAATGAAGAGTAAACACGTTGCAGGGACCGTTACAAAAAAGAAAAAGAGTAAGTCCCCATTTCACTTTAATCTTTTGTGTTATTATGAGATCACAGATTTGAAGGTGGGTGTGGGTGGGCTTCTCCATATTTGGGGATTCGATAAAGCCGCAAGGTAAATGACTGACTTCATGCCACAATTGGATCTCTTTTTTGCTCATTCCTGTTCTTGTTTTCACCAGATGTGGTGCTTGAGGTGGTGAATGATGTACCGGCCTGGCCAGGCCGTCACTTGCTGGATGGAGGAGACGATTTGCGCTACTTTGCGTTGAAGACGGTGGCGCGGGGTGTCGTTGAATTCGAGTGCCGGAATAAAAGAGAATATGATGTTTGGACACAAGGGGTATCAAGACTACTGGCTATTGCAGCAGAAAGGAACAGCAGACACAGAATTTGATTTGTGTTTGTTTCCTGCATAAATTAGGCTACAGTGATATGGAATGCGGTATATAGTAAGAAGTCATTTGCTTTGTAAGTGGTAACTCTTATTTGAATTGTGGGGTGTACTAAAGTCTAGGCATCACAAAAATGTAGCTATGGGATTTGTGTGCTTTTGGAATTTTAATGTTTAAAGCGAGCAAAGCTGGAAAGCCATGTGATCAAAGTATTTTGTTCCTTCATTAGTACTGTTCTGTAGTATCAGTTTCAATTATTTGCCGTGCTTGGGGACTGTGAAATGAAGGGAAGATCTCGGACTGGAAGTGGTCAAAAAGAACCCAATCACATTTTGGATGAAAAGAGAAGAAGAATACAAGGAAGACAAAGAAGTGGAGTTTACAATTTGAGAATTGCTTCTTGTATAGAAGAATTCTTGTACATAATTTTGGTACCATTTTTTTCGCCAATTTTAGATTGCCGAAAAAAAAAAGTAATACCGATTTTGGAATTCTCTTGTTGGAAACCTTTGTCGGGATGTATTTGTTCCAAATTTTTTCATGTTGTCAGCCCGTTCCTCCTCCAAATTTCTGTTGTGTACTACACGATGATCTTGGCTGCTTGTCTCACCTCATATTTGCTAGATATTGTTTCTGGGCAGCTCCAATGATCACTCCTGTGTGGCTGCAAAGAACATTTAGTTATGAGGGTTTAGTGTGTGTGCAATGAGATACTCACTGTACACTATGATGACACTGTAGGATTGGTGTGGCAGGTGGCCTGCTGTTCAACACTTTTACGCGGACTCGCATGACGATCAATCCTGCACTGCCACATGGACACTACATAGTGCAGTAATTGCACACACTCCAAATCATAGTTATGATGTTTAACAGTTTTGATTCCTCTTCTTTCTCCCATTCATATAGTTCTCTTTTCCACTCCAAACACCATTGTCACGCTCCTCCTTCCCACTTTCCTAACTCTCTAATCCTTCTTGCCTTATTACTACTCAATATATACAATCTTGCAAATGCTCTTTCAGCTAATCCCCATCGAAACATTGTCCTAGAAACACACTTCCTTCCCTTCCGCCCTTATCGTGAGCATCTCCTTCAGCCATTCTTCCTCAGCTATTTTATTGATCCCCTTCCACTAGACTATCTTTGTATATCTCCCTCTTTCTCTTCTTTGTATCTCCCTTCCCTCCTCCCATCTGGTAAGCAACTCCCTCTTTGTTCTTTTTCTCAAACCCTCCCTTCTGCTATACTTTGACCTTACAATTCTCTTTGACAATGTATCCCCCTTGTAATATTCTTCCTATCCACTTCCCTAGTAATGCTTTATTCATGTCTTCCACTTTCTGGATCCCCAACCTCCTATCAATGGTTTGATATATTTTATCCATTGATGTGCACTTTCCACACTAAGTGCAGGAGGACACTTGTCAAGAGTACTGAGGATTCCCCCAGGTCATTTCCACAGGGAGCAAGCTAAACTAATCACTGAACTCACAAAGATTCACACTAGATAGTTTCATAATTAAATGTTTAGTTTTGTTGCTAACTACTTCTATACTACAAAGACAATAAAACAACAAACAGAACAATAGAAATAAACATAACCACAACCAGGACAGTGAGGGATAGTCCCAGACTTCGGTCTCTTACCTCCTTATGCATTCACAACTATCAAATCTCATCTATTGTCTAGCTTTGCTCCATATTGCACCACGGTACTTCAATGCAACCAAATCTCATGGTCAAGTCATTTGGCTACTCTAGACCTCAACGCGAGGACTTCATCGATATACACCTCCACCAGACGTATTTTGGTGACTTTGAGCAAATAGAACTATCCCTATTGTGACACTACAAGTTAGGGGTGTAATACCCCAAGTACGGTAGTGTGCTTGAGCCCTATGTCGAGGATAGCCCTTGTGATCTTGTTTCTGGACTAACCTTACCTAGATGAGCATAAATCTCGTGCACAAGACCACGCCGAAATGATAAACAAGCTCAAGCATACAAGATAAAGCAAGCTAAGACAACATCATAGATTAAATCAGCATAATTCCATAAGAAGGCTCAACCGAGCCTCGGGCTAAAGAGTTTAGCTCATGCTTAGAGCATGAGCTTCCAAATACAATGGTTCAATACAAAATAGAGTCATGGAAACAAAGCGAAAATAGAAAATGCTGGCCCTTCACTATCATAAGATGGAAGCTCTTCTTCTTCACCGCAGTGTTTTGCCAAAAACTAGGATTCCACTCTCAATCTGTGTATCTCGCTGCCAATGTGGGCTCGTGGCTTGCTAGGGCATGAGTTTTGAGTCTATTACAATTGGTCCCCTCAAGTTTTGCACTTGGCTCTCTCACTTTCCATAGGGACCTATTGGACATTGCTCCAAAATGTGTACATTTCAAAATCGCGTTTGAAAGTCCTTCTTCGCGGTGCTGAATCTTCACGAAGTGTGAAGTGAACTTGCTCAGGGGCTCTAGGGTTAGCTGAGATTGAAAGTTACACTCGTGGCCTCCAACTCGTTGCTGAGATATGATCCACGGAAGGGATATATCAGTAACTGCACGCAGATTGTACCAGTTGTGTCGTAATCGCTTCAATCTCGGCCCTACACATCTGGATGACTTGGTTGCAAATATAGAACTTGTAGAGGACTCTCCCATCTCTCACCTGGAAAAATTACAGATTAATCCATGCAGGGACAAAAGAGCTATGAGCTGCGGAAAGTCAGTCATGTAATTCCAAATTTCTTTCCCGACATGGTCAGACAACTTTTGAAGGAGTTGTTGGACCTTTCTGGAACTATCTTGCGTGCCCTCCAAACTTTGTATAAGCATGTTTGAAGTGGACAAATGGGCCTGAAAATGCAGCGAGCTCATGCGAGTCATGGGCCCTTGTATCACTGGTTGGAAGGGGGCACTTAGCTCTGTGAGCCAGACTTTTTAAGCTGGACATAGATGCAAGTCTGGATGCATATTTTCGCCTAATCTGGGCAGAATAACCTCTAAAATCACGCTCTTGGATTACTGCATTAGTTCCTGCCATAATGTGTAGTGAATTAAGCATGAATTGCTACAAAATATGCATATGCATCAGTTTCTCCAATCTAATCGAATTGAGCATGAATTGAGCCATAATCTTAGTGTTTAGGGCATGAAATGGCATAAACTAAAGCATGAAATAAGCCCTAAATAGGAGCTTAACACTAAACCTCAATAATAAGCAACTAAGGAAGATAAACAACTATGGAGAGGAATAACCCAAGGCTCGATCTCAATACATCATCACCCATACTAACTCACTAACTACGGACTAAAAGCTTTATTTGCATTCATTGACCAAAGTATCCATGTACGAGCTTGCACTATGGTCAAGCTACAAGTTCATATTCTAGCATGAGAAGAATTTTGGGTTGTCAATCCTCACCACCAAACATGCTAGAGAACACGATTGGGGTCTTTAAACCAACCAAGTTCTTGATATGGTCTATCTCTTAATATGACACCACAAACTAGGGGTGTTATACCCCAAGGGCGGCAGCGTGTGACCCATGTAAGCCTCCTCCCTCCATATCCTTTCGGTCCCAAGGGAGAGGTTCAATACGAGATAAGAGCTAACCCACCATGTATAGGCTATGTCTCACACAAAAATGAGGATAGTTTTGTGGATATAGGATTGCATCAAAGGTCAGCACTGAGTCAATTTCTGTTCGCAGTTATTATGGATGTACTCTCTCAGGATCTACAGGATGAAGTACCATGGTGTATGTTGTTTGCGGACGATATTGTCCTAGTGACTAAGACGAAGGAGGAGGTCAATGCTAAATTAGAGAGTTGGAGAGAGACATTGGAGGCTAAGGGCCTCCGACTGAGTCGCCCGAAGACGGAGTATATGGCATGCAATTTTGCCAATGAAATGGAGGAAGGTAGAATGAAAGTTATGATTGCGAACCAGACCCTCCAACAGAATGATAGTTTCAAATATCTAGGATCCATCGTATAAAAGGATGAATGTGTGGAAGGTGACGTTATCCATCGCTCCAAGGTTGGATAGATGAAATGGCAGTCGGCTACTGGAGTGTTATGCGACAAAAAAGTCTCACTCAAGTTGAAGGAAAAATTTTATAGAACGGTTATACGATCGGCAATACTCTACGGGTCAGAGTGTTGGGCTGTGAGTCTTTCACATGTGCAGAAATTTGAAGTGGCGAAGATGCGGATGTTAAGGTGGATGTGTGGTCGCACGAGATTAGACCAAGTTCCAAATGTGGTATTTAGAGATACACAACGTGCCGCATCTATAAGTGACAAACTGAGGGAGGGAAGGTTGCGATGGTTTGGACATGTACGCAGAAGGAGTTTGGACGATCCAGTCAAGAAAGTCGAAGGATTACAAGTCGAGGGGCGACAAAGGCGGGGTAGACCTAAGAGGACATGGGATGAGTAGATTTGGTTAGATTTAGTAGGATTAAACCTCTCCGAGGGCATGACCTCTGATAGGACGAGTTGGAGATGTTATATTACGGTTAAAGATACATAAAACTGTATAGAGTAGTATTTGTTTATTGACCTCTAGTCTGATAGAAATAAATGGGACATACTAGTAGATAGGTAGAATCTAAGTGTGCTTATGTAAGCATTTATCTATTATTGTATTTGTGTAGACATTTATTTACTTCGGTATGTATGTAGTGCATAGTTGGAGTAAGTAGTTTTTTCAGTTATATGGGATTTCTCATGTATTATTATTATTATTATTATTATTATTATTATTATTATTACTATTACTATTAGTATTGTTGTTATTATTATTTGTTATTTTTCTATTTTATTATTTATTTATTTAATTTTTTATTTTATTTATTTATTTTTGAGCTGGGGGTCTCCACGGAAACAATCTTCCGATCATGTTAAGGATAGGAGTATGATTGCGTACATCCTATCCTCCCAAGATCCTACCTAAGGGCGAGATTTACTGGGTATTTTTAGTTCGGTTTGGTTCACTATGCCAATCCTGAACCGTGGCTTTCACCTCCATATGTGCCAAGAACATAGCTAATAACCGGTTACAAATACCCTAATCAAGATTAGATCTAAGCTAACCGATGGAAATGCTTAAATCGTTGAAGAGCAATGAACACACATCATATGAAAGCAAACTAGGACATTTAATCCATAGAAAATAAGATTAGAACATAGTGAATCCTCTCAACCGAGCCTTAGGTCTAGCTATTTAGCTCATGCTTAAGGCATGAGCTACTACAAGTACAAGAGAAAGGAAGAAAAGTTCCATTGAAGTCGCCATGGTGGTATACTCCGAGCTTCTCCTCCGGATGAGTGCTTCTGCCTCCAAATCGCCTTCTACTTGATGTGGATTATATGGAATGCCACAATCCTACCAAATTTATATTTATAATACCAAGACAACTCTAGACTCGTATAGAGAGTAAAGAAGTCCCGGGTCG
>JAOYMZ010012382.1:0-20661 GCA_025802335.1 Pinguicula primuliflora
TCCTGGTGAGGATATGAAATTAATATTGACAAATTTGGAGATGAAAACAATCGTGATTTTTGACTTGGTTTGCATCTCCGACATTATGTGCCATATCGCAGATTATTTTTTGGGATGCAAAAAACCTTGTTGTGATGGTGTTACCAATGCGAAAATTTGTAACAATAGTGCCACTAACATCAAGGACGGACTCATATGGTGGTTCGGTGCCGATTTTGGGTTTACCCTCGACAAAATTCAAAACAAGAAAAAAATTGGGTTTACGTAAGTCTAATGAGCAAGTGGTGGAGGTGTTGCCATCTGAAGAATGAGTACTCCGTTTACTTAAGTTTTCTACATCCCTCTTATCTTTGCTCTTAATGGATTTAAAGATTATTTCTTGGAATGTAAAGGGAGCAGGAAGTATCACCACCTTTGCTACCATTTGTGATTTAATCACAACTTTCAATCCAAACATGATTATATAGTTGGAGACTCGCATTAATGGACATACGGCAGATTGCATAATTCAAAGAGTTGGCCACGGTTTTGTGAATTCTTTTAGGGTTGAAGCGCAAGAGTTTTCCGATGGAATCTGGGTCTTATGGCGTGACTCTCTTATAGTATCTGTATTGAGATACGATTGGCAATTTATCCACCTCTCTATCTCTTATGATAACTTGTTCTTCTTCAACTTAACTGTAGTTTATGGTTCCCCAAATCCGCGCTTAAGAAAGTCATTATGGTCCAATTTGAGAGCTATTGCTGATACGATATCTCTCCCATGGATAGCAGTAGGAGATTTTAACGCTTTCTTATGCAGAGACGATAAAACTGGAGGGAGACCATCATTAGGCTGTCCACACTTCAATCGGTGGATTGATTACGCTAATTTAGTTCCCTTGGATTTTTCAGGTTCCAGATTTACTTGGGCGAGAGGCAGGTGCCATGAACATATTGACTGGGCTCTGGTGAACGAGGCTTTCATTTCTATCTTTACATGATGCGGGGTGAAGCACCTTCCACGGGTATCGTCAGATCATTCTCCTCTTTGTGTGTTAATGAGCTCTCCGTCTACAGATCAGAGGCAGCCTCCCACCTTTAGGTACTATAAAGCGTGGGAGACACATCCGGATTGGGAGGAATGGCTCAAGCGTCACTGGATGAGCGATCTCTCTTTAATTGAGGCTTTGGACTATCTATCTCTTCATATTGAGGATTGGAAAGTTAACTTCTTCGGAAATGTTTACAAGCAGAAAAGGTATCTTCAAAACAGATTGACAGGTTTGCAAGCTTGCATTGACAATCAGCCGTGTGTATATCTTCAAAAATTGGAGGCCAAACTTCGCCTTGAGTTAGAATCCATCCTCACCAGGGAAGAACTGCTTCGGAGGCAATCGTCGCAAAGTAATTGGATAAATTTAGGCAACAGAAATACAAGTTACTTCCATGCTCTCCACAACGGCAAAAGACGTCGTCAGTCTATAAAAAAAGATACAGTTACAGGATGGGAGCTGGTGTACTGATCGTGCTATCTTGATTGAGGAGATTACCAACAACTATTCAGCTATCTTTGGGCGATCCTCCTGTGCTGCCGAAGTTTCCCCTTGAGGGTTGCTTTCCGAGTATTCCGACTAGTCTTCAACGGCTTCTGTCCAATCCCGTCGACGAGATTGAGATCAAGGCAGCCTTATATGATATGGACCCTGACAAAGCCACCGGACCCGACAGCTATACTGCAAGTTTTTTCCAACACAATTGGTTGTTGATATCTAATTCTCTTCTTTCCTTTGTTAAGCAGGTTTTTGAGGAGGGTCGCGTACCACCGGAAGCGAATAGGGGGATGATCTGTCTACTTCCAAAAGTCTCCAATCCGGAACATTTCGACAACTTTCACCCCATTAGCCTCATTAATATATGTGCTAAGGTGGTGACAAAGGTTATAGCCAATCGGCTGCGACAGATTATGCCTCTTATGATTTCACAGAATCAATCAAGTTTTATCAAAGGGCACAACATTATTGAAAACATTATTGTGGCGCAGGAAGCTATTCATACTATGAGACGACTTAAAAGTCGTAAAGGATTCATGGTAATTAAAATTGACCTTGCTAAACAAGATGGAGTGGAGTTTCATAGAAGACACGCTAAATGATGTTGGTCTTCTGCCTTATCTTATGAGAGTTATTATCTCTTCTCTCTCTACTAGTTCAACACAAGTTATACGGGAAGGTCTCTGCGGCCCTTTTATATTTCCCAAGAAGGGGGTTCGACAGGGTGACCCAGTGTCACCCTATCTATTTGTGTTGTGCATGGAATGGTTAAGTCATTTGATTGCAGAGGCCTCTTCCTTGGGACTCTGGATTCCCTTGACCTTTGGAAGAAGAAAGTTCAAGTTATCTCACCTTATGTTTGCCGATGATTTAATTCTATTTGCCGAGGCCTCAGTTCAACAAGCAGAAATTGTTAATGGGGTCTTAAGGATCTTCACTTCTTCATCGGGTCAAACGGTTAACCACAATAAGTTTGTATTTTGGTTCTCTCCAAACACATCACCCTCTAAGGCTTCTAGAATCGAGGGTGTATTGGATATAGCTCGGGTTTCTAATATGGGGAAATACCTTGGCGTTCCGTTGATCCACGAAAGAGTCTCTAAAGGTTCCTATGCAAGCATTCCTCTTAAAATGAAAAAGAGAGTTCAAGCATGGAATTCCAGGATGATCTCAATGGCTGGAAGGCTAGTGCTATGTAAATCAGTCATATGCGCTCTCCCGTTATATCTCATGCAGACGACAGTTTTACTCAGGTCATCTTGTGATGAGATGGACAGTATTGTTAGAGCTTTTCTATGGGGAAATTCCCCTGGTTGTTCTGGGAAAGCCACAGTGGTGTGGAATAAAGTCTACAGAAGTAAAGCTCATGGTGGTCTCGGACTATCTAGTTTCTGAAAGCTAAACCAAGTGTTCATTCTCAAGTTAGCTTGAGAGTTTCTGTCAGGATCCGACTGTCTCTAGAAGATGGTTCTGAAAGCCAAATATAATCTTTCTGATGATAATCTGATTGTTACAACAGAGGCTTTGGGGGGTACACTTCTCTGGAAGAACGTTTCTCAGTGTTTCAAACTGGTGCAGGATTCCACGCGATGGGTTATTGGTAATGATAGATCTGTTTATTTCTAGACTGATGTGTGGTTTCCCTTCGAAACTCCCCTTATCCAGTTTTTGCTCCAACCTATCTCTGATACACAACTGGAAAGATCGGTAAACAGCCTCACGGATAACTTGGGTTGTTGGAATGTTCAGGAGCTCTCACAGTGGCTTCCCCCTGATCTGATTTCACGAGTTCTATCCCTCCCACAACCTAGACCTAAAGCTGGAAAGTACGAAAGAACTTGGGTGCATTCCAAAACAGGAAGATTCAGCTGTACATCGGCTCTAGAAGCGATCTATAATCCTCATCCGGAGGTCACCACTATACCATGGGCTCAAGTCTGGTTATTACAGGTTCAAGAAGTTATGAAACTGTTTATTTGGAAGGTGTTACATCATGCTCTCTGGACGAATCTTGCAAGGTTTAAGAGAGGCCTTGCTCCCTCTCCAGCGTGCCATTTCTGCGACAGATCAGAATCCATTCTTCATATCCTCAGGGAATGTGACAGGAGCAAGACAGTTTGGAGTCTGCTATTACCTCACTTATCATCATCATTTTTTGCCTCCTCTAACCTGGATGAATGGATTTCTACTCACATATCTGGTTCTACATTTTCCCCTGTTTTGCAGGCCCTTTTTGCAACAGTTTGCTTGAAATTATGGAAGTACAGAAATGAGGAGATTTTACAAAACTCTATTGTCTCTAACATAACCATCGTTTCCTCCATATAGGCATACTTTTCAGCTTCCCAACAAGCTATTCTAAATGACAATTCCAGAGCTAAACTGAAGGCTGGAGGAAGTGATCCGATATCAAGGTATGCCCCTTTAATCACTGCAAAGTTCCATCTCTCAGTAGATGCTGCGGTTATTCGGCACTCTGGTGTCTCTACCTGTGATGGTGTGATCAAAGATAGTCACCAGAGATGGGTAATTGGTTTCTTAGCTCGACTCGGACACTGCTCGATGCTAACTGTCAAACTATGGGTCGTCTTCTTTGGGCTATATACGGTTATGAATCTGCAACTTGAACAAGTTAGCTTGCAATCTGATAGCAGGGAAGCTGTGCTATTGCTGAATGACAGAGGGACCAACCTGCTAAACGCAGGCCTTCTACAGAGAATCAAGGATTTACTCACTTGCTGTCCTCTGCTATCAGTCAAGCATAAGCATCGGAATAACAATTTTGAAGCTGACCGTTTGGCTAAATTGGGTTCGTCTCAAAGCTCCAGTCATCTGCAAATTTTTCTTGTCGATCCATATCTGTAGTCAGAACCTTCCAATTCGCCAACTTTCTTCTTGGATCCTGCTGCTATGGATACCCAACATGCCAAGCAGTTTTGGGCAAAGATCAGGCAGACCATTGCAATGCTGTCACCCGGCCACAGAAATGATGCTACTATCTTGACAAATCTAACTAGAAATGGTTTGGACGGTTTTCCTGGTTCGGAATCTGTGACTGAAGCAACACCACAAAGCTGGCGAGAAATGGTCACTGCAAATGGATCCCCTGCTGGACGAAGATCTAGACTCTCTATCACAATGCTTGGTAGCATTCCAGATGTTCCAAGAAATTCAGCAGTCCTGCCCAGTTACGCCACTGCTGCTAGCCGAGTGGATGAACAACTTCTCTTCCAGTTCCAGCCTCCTTGAAGATTGAGGAGTCTTTTTATCTTTTCTTTTCGTCTTTCTTGGCTTTTGCCTCATTTGTAAGAAAAAAAAAGAAAAAAAAATTGGGCCAAAAGGGCATAGGACGTAGGTTACATAAGAACGAATAATGATATATCCTACGACTTTTTTCACACTTGCTCTGCACACATGTCGGTATGTGTGAGATCCACAAAAATGTTTTTTTTGGGTAGGTAAGTATTAAAATTTTATAAATGAAGAATTTGTGTACAATGCAATGTTCAGGAAATCTAGGTCCCCATCTCACTCAACACAAACTCTAGGTCACTAATAGGTATACTCGAAATCAACAAGCACAACCTCAATTGCTGGGTCAGGGCTGTCTCCCATCATTTCTCTTATGTAAGCCGCAAACTCGCCATCGACTTTCAAGAACGTAGTTCTCGTAGTTTTCCCTTGGCGTCTTTGTTGTCTCATTTTCTCCATTCACGATACCCAAAGTTCCTGAGCCTTCGACTTTCGTAGAAGACCGGCCGTATAATTTTCGTTATCCTCACTCTTGAAGGGAATGAGCTTATTCATCCTTCGTTTAATTCGGCTCCCAATCTGGCCTGTATATCTCTTTACCCAAGCTTGGCCCTCATGGCCCAATACCTTAATTGCGCATAATTGAATTTCCTTCCAATTCAATTCACCCTCCGTAACTCTTCCTAGGGTTGAAATCGTGTATCCAGATTTCAAAGTTCCTGACCTCTCAATCTTCTCAGCACCAAGCTCCTCATTTACTGTGTCCCTTAACTCCTCTTCGAACTCATCGCGTTCCTGTTCGTCATTTACCACATTTGATTGACCTCCCTTATCTACCACATTCAATTGACCTCCCTCATCTTCCACATTCAATTGACCTACGTCAGCCTCCAATAATTCAATGTCCGCCATTACTTGCCGCTCAGATTCATTGTTCACTTGTTTAATTTCTGTTATTAATTTTCTTTGTGAATCTGTGTGTGCCTCTTGGGAATTTGGGTGCGAAGGTTGACTGTCTGGGTGGTTCTGAGCAGATTCATCGGAGGTGCCACTCGGAGTTTCGTTGATGCCCGAAATTTCGTCGTGGGTTTGACTCTGGCATAGATTTTTACCGTGAATTCCTATCCCTGTTGCAGTAACAGGATCCTCGTCCATCGCTTGCAAAATCTGGTTGCATTCGTTCGACCCAGCTGCACGGCTTGTTTGTAAATGGTTTATCGGCGGTCATTCTCCATCTTGTCCGTCCGACCTTCCTGCCACATAATACCTAGGAGCTGAGGCTACCTTGCTTTGCTGCCAGGTTCTGTTCCTCCAACCTCCCTTCATTTCCTCTTCCACCATTACGTTAAAGGTTTCACCGCCAGTGTCTATTCTGATTTTTGTGTGGATGTTGCTGTTCGAAGTAGTTAACACAATCACCTTTGCATACTGCATTTCGGACCTGGTTGTTTGCTCATCGACTGTCATTACCACACCCACCTTTGCTGATATCTGCTGAAAAAAATCCTCTGACCAGCAATGCAAAGGAGTTATGTAGCTTCCCATTTAGTAATTTCCACGCAGGCCTTACTAGCTTCCCATTTAGTAATTTCCATGGCCTAAGATTATGTAGGCCTAGTAGCTGCACCGATTTCTCATCTACTATCAACCGAGCTTTGTCTTCCGGATGGGCCAGTTTAATGAGGATTTCTCCTCCCTCAAGTCGTACTGTCCTTCCCCCATGATACCCCTGTTCTTCCAAGATTTTGGTTATCATACTAGTATCCCGAGATGATTCCGAGTATCCCACCAGACAACTTTCCAACCAGGTTATTTTTTCAGTGGTGGGGACATATTTACTGTTATCATGACCTCCGTCTCTTTTGAAAATGTCTTGCTCTCCTTCTAGTTTTTGCTTGCGTTCTGTTGAAGATTGGGCAGGGATGACTCGCGTACTGTAGATCCTACCTGGTGAACAGTAGTGCGAGGAGGTCGAGCAGCATTGGCATATAGTTTGCAGGTATCGATTCGAGCTCTGTTGAGCTTGACAATCATTTGTTGGTTTTGTCAAATCTAACAAATCCGTATCATTTTCCTTGATAAATCATCCCAGGAAGTGTGTGCACATCGCGGAGCGGTCCATACTAATAGAAGAAATTCCATAGATCAGTCACAGTCCAGGCAGGAGGGAAGTTGGTTATATATATATCGTAGTTGTAGTTGTTCGCAACTGCTCAATAGCCGGAGGTAATTGTCGGTGAGCTCTGTTTGTCCTCACCGTCCTACAGCAATCTACCGTCTCCCAAGCACTCTCTCTAGGTTGGGATTGCAATAGACTAGTTGAAAGTGAAGGATCCGGTGCCAGAGGTGACACAAGCGACATAGGCACGACCATGTACTTACTCTAATGATAGATGTCTTGGCAGGTCCTATTTTACTTACTCAAATATGATGTGAGGGGCGAGAAGAAGTGGTGTGAAAAAGGTCGTGGGACGTATCACCTTCCTACATGAACCCCAACTTTTGGACATGAGAATTGTGGAGATTAGTGGGAATGACTTCAATTTCATCTATGCTGTCTTCGGCCATACCGTTTTCGTGCTGCACTTCCTCACCTATGCACGACAATATATCACATTATTGGGATATGAAAGAAAGATGAACTTAGATTGATCTTAGTTGTCACATAATAATATTTTACGGCTAAAATTATAATTCATGACCATAGTTTTCTAAACATGAAATTTTTCTCATAATGATTGTGTTTGGATTGGGAAAGATGCATGTTACTTTTGATGTGTAAACCTGTCACTATGTTGAAGGGATTTTGTTTTCTTTTTAATTTTTTGAGGAGGGCTATAGATTCTCCATTGAAGTTTCCAACAACACCATCCATAGTTTGGGCAATCTTATTAGAGAAACTTATAATCAGTGATAGATTTTGATCGCAAAAAAAAAATGTATGTACATTATATATGAAATTTTTTATGTATGATTTTCAGCCAGCTAAAAAAATATTTGGTCTCCTCTTATATATTTTTTGTATAGAAATCCTAGAAAGTAAGACTCCATGCCTAGTGACCTCCCATTCTGACTTCACGAACATACATCTTTTTTTGATAGACAAAGGTACAAAGGTATCAAACTCTGTACCTCCACATTGAAAGGTACTTTGATCACCAGTTGAACTATTTGGATTTTATACCACATACATACCATCTTGTGTAATCATCCAAATACATGTCTCTTAGCTATGAGTGAGGTGAGGATCATATAATGTACTTCCAAGCCCTATGAGTGAGTTGAGGATCAAGGATCTCCTCTACATTTCGGCCATCTCATTGCTCTTGCATCATAACATTCAGTTTCCTAACAATATACTAGTTATTATAAAATTTCTGCATACAAAGAAAATCCTGAATATTTTTTTCGAACCATAAAACAAGATATTACACCATGGTGGTGGCTACCTGTGTTTTGAGTACTTCTAAATGTTCAACAACTCTTGTACAAAGCTATATAAAAGTAGTTCATTTGCTTCAAATAATAAAACAAGGAAAAAGTAAAAGTGCACTTGTTCTTGATACAGGCCGATAAACGCATAGATTAAAGCTCGACAGATCTTATGCAGTGAGTGGTGAACCTCATTGATTGCCTAATGCAAGATCACGCCAGGTATCAGTATCAACCTGCTGTGTTTCCTGATTCGAATCTTCGGTGTCATCTGTCCTAGAAGCAAGAATGGGAGGCAGTAGAAGATCATCATCCGGCAAGGTGTCCCTCATCCATTCCTCATCCACCACATCAATGAGAAAGCCCAAGCTTAATTCAGCCATTATCCCTACTGATTCATTAGATGATCAAATTAGATACGGGTAGAAGCGAAAAAAACACAGTAAAAGTAATCAAAAATCCTGAATATCGATTCCTATCATTTAGCAAAAGAACAAAAGCATCTCTTAATTTGGTGATGTCAGTCTATTCTCTCATGTTTCTATTTTATATTTCATACTATTTTTTCACAGAGACGGACCACAAAACTAAAACATGGATACTTCCATTGAAAATACTAGTTTTTACTAACAAAATGAATGCTTCCCGTGTGAATTGGGTGTTTCAGAGAAACATGTTGAAATATCATTATTTAATAAAACCCACAGAGAAAATTTTGTATTTTACTACACTATACGGTGATAATTGTTCTAGAAGGCGTTAGACGGTCTTTGAACGATCAGGGATCACCCAGTACCTAAACGCCCACATAAACGGTATAAGTGGCCACTTAGGCAACATTTGAATAGGGTGGAGGACGACTGCACAACAGTTAGACGATCGCTATCTCGAACAGAGATGGTGATCAAGACATTAGCGTCTCAGTTGCCTCTCCACTACACTACACTACACTACACGGTAATGAAGACATGCATTTCAATTGCCCCTACACGTGTAAATTGTGTATGTGTTCAATAAAATCACTTATGTAATAGACATTATTATCTTGCACAATATAATTTCGAACTATTAAATCACATATTCACAAAATTAAAACCACCAATGAAAAACATATACGTAGCACACAAAAAGTTTCATGCTGTGGAAGTATTCTGGTGGCTTCATCATCGGAAATCTTTTAAAAACTCTTTTCATTAGGGTAAAGTAGTCCTCTATTTGAGTTTTAGAAATTTTTGGGTCAGAATCCCGTGGGAGCATTAGATTTTTGGTCTTTCATATATAAGATGATTAGCTTACAATTTGTGTAGCTGATCATCATTCAAAATCACATATAGCTTACATGCACTGAAGCATCAATTCTAGAATCGCAGCTGTTACTGAACTAGTGGGACGCAATCTTTTTATATACAACGGGAAAATATGCCACAGTAAGCATTAACCACAAAATTTGCTAATTAACAGAAGCCAGTTGATGCTCGAGTTCAAGTTTTAATGTTGCCCAACCGAACCAGAAAGCTACAAAAAAAAAAAATCAAATGCTCGATCGACTTCCCTAAATGGGACGTCCAAGCCACAAATAAAGGCAGCGACGAGCACAAAAAGTTCAAACCGTAAATAGCACAAAAAGCAAACTACAAAAACCTCATCCACAATTCTTTAAAATCCCTAATTTGTGATGAACCCTAAACATTAAATGAGATGCTAAATTTACTGAATACCCGATAAATCGTCTAGGCGCGAGAAGAGGATATTACTAGCTGATGAATTCCTGGCGGAGAAGAGGTGAATGGTCGCACCGGCAGACCTAATGCGGAGGAAAAATTTGTGTGTATGCCACAAAATTTTTAAAATACCACCAATCAAAAACTACCCATCTTTTAAAAATCAGTATTTTAAAACACCGATCTTGCGACAATCGTGCATTACAAGACCCGTTAATCTCTGTAATTAAGCAAGTCCCGGTCATTGCAAGACTGATACATCCTATTTGGCGGGAAAATTAATATTACACATTTTTCGATGACCGGTACATATTGTATGACGGGAAATGATATACCGGTCTTCAACGCGGGAATTTCGCATACCAACCGGTCTTTGGATGATCGGTTCATTTTTTATAAACTGAAGTGCAATTTTAATATTCTAATACTTACAACACAATAAAAATCCGACAATGAGCAACTATTACAGTTCTGAATTTTACACAGGTAGTGGACCATCTTGAAATTTCTAACCAGCATGGGCCGATGTTCAATACGAGATGAGTATCGATGGAGGTTGGAAACCACCATATAGTACCCAATCAACTATGCCACCACCAGAATCCATCATGCTGCCATCAGAAGACTATGATATTTTTGTAGATCCGGTAGCTGATTCGGCGGGCCTGTAGAAGTTGACATTCATGATTCTGAACCTGATAGTAAGGATGATGGTGAGGATATGCGGCCGATCCGTCCTACACCGCGTCTCGATGAGATGTATCCTACACCATTAGAGGGTGGACCTGCACAGTGGTATCATGATGAGTATCCTCAACTAGGAAACTCTATGAATATTCTCCTTTCTATGAGCACTAGTCGTTTCGACGGCGACAATGGTTTGCTCGAGATCGGACAATTATTTAAAAGCAAAGCATGTTTGCAGCGGGTCGTTGAAAAATATCATGTTGTACACATCAAAAGAGAATATTGTATGTACAAAAGTGATAAAACGATGTTGTTCCTACAGTGCAAACACTTCGAGGAGACCTCTTGCATGTGGCAACTCAATGTGCATTTCCGACCTGTTGGGTGCAAGTGGAAAATCATCAAAATATCATACTCCCACACATGCGAAGCTAGTGCGGTTAATGAGTTTCATCGCAATCTCACGAAGAGCATGGTCGCATTAGATTTGGTTGGAATAATAACCAAAAATCTAGGTACTCACTAATACTTGTAGATTATATTATTCTAACACTACTGAGTTTGATATTTATTATTCATTAACATACTTGTAGATTATTATATTCTAACACTATTGAGTTTGAATTTGTAGTATTTTCGGTGCAACATGTGCAACTGATGATACAGTTTAAGTACGGTTTTGAAGTCAAGTATTCAAAAGCTTGGTTTGCCCTACAACGTGCAACTAAGATGGTGCATGGTACATGAATGTCTGGCGTCAGAAATTTGCCCACGTACTTAGCATATTTAAAGCACTACAACACTACACATGTGTATGACTTTGCTCTAGAGGATACACAAATTTAGATGCAAAAAGAGCTGGTCTACGTATTTTGGGCATTTGGACCGTGCATTGCTGGTTACCAACATTTTAAGCCTATCCTATCTGTAGACGGTACGCATCTCTACGGTTCTTATAGAAAAAAATTACTTGTTCCTGTGACATAAGATATCGGTGGCCATATTTTTCCCATCGCATTTGCATTGGTGGACGAGGAGTTAGAGGCTTCTTGATTTTGGTTTTTAGAAAGATTGACACTATACGTGTTCCAGGACAGGCAGAGTTGCATAATTTTAGACAGAGGTGCAGGTTATCTGAGTGCAATTAATCGAATTCCAACATTCAATAGTGAGATTGGAGTTAACAGATTTTGCCTGTGTCATATTTGTGCAAATGTTCATACGAAATTCAAAGATAAGATTGTGAAGGATATGACTTGGAAAGCTGGCTCGGTGGTGAGCAAAATAAAGTTTCATGACCAAATGGAGTAGATACGAACCCATAATCCTATTGCACACAGATACTTGGAAGACATTGATGTGACTAAGTGGACGACATCTTACAATGAGGGACCTCGTTTTGGTATAATGACAACGAATCAAGTGGAGTGTTTTAATGGAGTCCTTAAGGGTGCACGTCGTCTTCTAATCACGTCAATAGTTAGACAGACTCAGGAGAGCTGCATTAAATATTTTAGAGCATGGATGGGTGATTGTGCCAGGATGACCTCAAATGTTGATGCATGAAAAGATAAGGCGAAACGTTTCTTCGAAAATTCGACAAAGCGTGCCACAAGGCATATGGCGGATCCTTTTAAACTTATATTTGCGCCTGTGAGGTATATCGCGCAAGTGAAAACCAAAGGATCAGAAGAAATGCAACACGTCATACTGGTTGATTATATGTGTTCTTGTGGGAAGTAATCGCGGTTTGACATCCCCTGCTCACACACGATACAAGTAATTTTACTTAACTAAACTTTATATTTTATTTAATAACGAATTTAATCAAGCAAATTCATGTAGACTTGTCGAAAATATCGTGTGGATCCTTTGAATTTTTGCATTTCGGAAATGACTATCCAAGCTCTTAGAAGGACATATTCAATGTCATTTCTCTCGTTGGATCTACTTCATTAGGTACCTGTACCACCGTACACGCTTACGCATCTCCCTAATGGACAAAAGGTGAAGCCTGATCCCAAAAGAAAAAATTTACGAAAACAGAATTATAGTATGGACGATGAAAAAACGTCAAACCAACGCAGAGTAAGTATTAATTCAATAACGCTTTATTTTTTTAGACAAATATATATCTAACAATAACGTTTTATTTTTTGTAGAAGAAATAATCTCCTCCAGAAATGCAAGACGAATGATGTTATGACCCTCCATTTTGATATATTTATTAATTACTTGTATTTGCGAACTTTATTATCAATAAAAATATTTTATTGAACAATTGATTTCGTAAATGAAATACAATAAAAATAAATTTAAAAGATATCGGTCTTTGAATGACCAGTTTTCTAATTTTTGCGCCAAAGCGGTAGTACGATCTTCGCATGACCAGTACTCTCTTAATTACAGAGATTAACTTTGTTAATATTTTCCGGTTGTCGCAAGACCGATGTTTTAATATATCTGTCTTCCAAATATCGGTTGCTGGTACCGGTCTTCGAAAGACCGATTGGTGACATATTAAAAAATTATCGTGGTCTTTGTGACTTATTGAAAAATTTGCCAGATGCGGAGAAGGATAATTTTATTGCCTTGCAGGAGACGGGAGTGAGATGCACTTTTGGGTGACCCATTTCTCTTAATCGTTCGATCTTGCTCGAATGAGCGATTGAGATTAGAAGTTCATTTAAATGATCAATTAAATCTTGAACGTTGGATAAAAAGTGTGGGGTAAAGATTGCTATTGAGGACGAGATACCGATATTTAGTGTCTTATTGAATCCTTAGCGGTTAGGGGCTATTCAACGTTCGAGCATCCTAAGCGGGTATTCGAGCAGAGGGAAGAGCAAACGTTCAGCGCATTGGCGACACCTTCTTGAACATGTATATTTAGTATATATAGAGAGAGCAAATTTCAAGTGTACAACTCTTAGGTGTACAATCGTGTACAATTTTTCGATTTCTTGTATATAAGAGAATTAAAGCCTCATACTTCGATATGGTTTCGGCAACATCATCGTCGGGAATTTCGAAAATTCTTTTACCTTGGGTTAAGTAGTCCTTACTAGGTTTTAGAAATTTCCGACGACGAAGTTGCCGGAATTTCACCGTAACACGAGACTTTTATTCTCTTGTATACAAACTTTTCATTGATGTGATCAATTTTGACAACAAAAAATGGAATAAAAAAATTGTACACGAATTATACACCTAAGGGCCGTACACTAGAAGCTTACTCTATATTTATATATATGTGGGAAATACATATTTATCCACACCATTTTAATTTCGGATATTGTTAGTGTCTGCAGTCGGAATTGGTCGAAAGTCTATACATTTGATAGCAAACGGCACATGGTCTGGTGTAGTTTCAGTCTCTTGGTCGTCATTAATTTCGTTACATCTTTTTCCTTAGTTAAGTAGTCCTTAATTAATGTTTTTGTCGCCGGAACCACATCGAAGCATGGAATTTTTGACTTTCTATGTATAAGCTTTCCATTAGTGTATCTAATTTCAGTTGCAGACAATGTCAATGGTCGGAATTAGAATGATGTGGATAGATATATGTATAATTATCACTATTCGAGGCGGGCCCCAGGCGGTCCTAAGTGGGTACTTACGCAGCATTCGGGCAGGATAGAGGGCAACTGCCCAGCACCTAGGCGGCACCTAAACGACGATTGCCTTCTCGAACAGAGATAATTATATAGCCATGTAGACGTCTCTCTATATATTCAAGAGTGATTCTTGGTCAATGTTTGTGTACTCAATAATTAGTTAATGTGGTCAATTCTTTTATTGCTAATGTAGGAAACCCTATCGAAATATGTAAACTCAATATCCTACTACAATAACCTGCAAACTATAGTTGAAAATTAAACAATACTTGAAAAGACATATATGACATCCTCGTGAGCTAAAGAGATTTGAAAGCATAATTCACGGGCAGTCGCAAAAGTAATTTTATGAGAAATCTGTTTTTGAAAAGTAACATTTAAAAGAAGAATTGTAAATGTAACCTCCATCTTTAAAAATAAATCAAAAATCGAATATATTTTAGTTTAGCATAATAAACGCTGATACTAAATTGCTAACTAACGTAATTACATCCATTCCCGCCATCCCCAACCACCGTTACGGTTTTCCGATCATCGGAAAATACAAATCAATATTTTTCTTCTATTCTCCCCATTCTAGGCTCAATTTTTCCAAAAACACATTCAAAGAGAGCGAGAGAGACCGAGAGCATCAACAGGCGCAACGTGAATAGGGTGGATCTAATCCGTGTTCCATTTTTGAAGGTGCGTTTGATTCTAAATTCTAACTGATTTATGGACATGATTATTTAGTTCTCGGTATGGGTCATGCATTTTGGTGTTAAAATTTCAGTTCCGTGATCCGAACATTCATTCTATGGGTTAATTCAGTCGATTTGTGGTCAAAAATACAGGTCGCGGCCTGCTTCAGTCACCCGACACCTTGTAGTCGTGATTATCGTGCTTGGTCAAGTAACTCGAATCCTTGATCTAATTTGTGTTCCATTTTTGAATGTGCGATTGATTCTAAATTTTAGCTGATTTATGGACAGGATTATTTAGTTCTCGATATGGGTCATGCATTTTTGTGTGAAAATTTCATTTCGTGATCCGAACGTTCATTCTATGGGTTAATTCAGTCGATTTGTGGGCAAGAATACAGGCCGCGGCTTGTGTTCGGTCATCTGACACCTTAGATTCATGATTACCATGCTTGGTCGAGTAATCGGACTCCTTGATCTAATCCGTGTTCTATTTTTGAAGGAGCGTTTGATTCTGAATTCTAGCTGATTTATGGACAAAATTATTTTGTTCTTGATATGGGTCATGCATTTTTGTGTGAGAATTTCAATTTCGTGATCCAAACATTCATTCTCTGGATTAATTCAGTCGATTTGTGGTCAAGCAGACAGGTCGTGGCCTGCATTCGGTCACCCGACACCTTGTAGTCGTGATTATCATGCTTGATCGAGTAACCCGACTCCTTGATTCAACGTATTTATATTATATACGCTGCTCTGTTTTCTCTTATTTGCAGATGAAGCTGACTTTATTTTATAAGATTGTAAATCTTGATGAAGTAAAGGATCTTCCGGAGCTTATAGGAACAGGCATCGACTATAGTTTGAGAACTGTTCAAATCGAGGAGAACCTATTGTTCGCATCTTTATTAGATCTCATTTACACCAGATATTGTCTAAGTAGAGATACAACAGATTTAATTTTGCAGTACAATCCCAAAAGAAAGTTCGACCATGCAGAGTGTACTATTTTCTTGCGTGATGACAGCAATGTTGTGGGATTTTTAAACCAACGTGAAAATGAGGATTCAACGAGACACACCTCGGAAGTTGTTTTGTGTCCAAAGGGAGTTGCAGAATGCACGCAGGCTGGCTCCATAGTTATGGCGAGACATGAGTCTATGACAATTGATGTGACAACGGGTGAGACCAAAGCTAACGGACTGGTTGCACGTCAGCTCAACGTCAACGAGACAGAAGTCGTGATGAACATTCAGGCCAAGTCACCTTGTGTAGAAGCGTTTGCAGCAGCAAATGAATCTGACACAAGATCATACAATCTTAACTCACCGGTGCCAAGCTACAAATGGGTGTATGATGAGGAAGCATGTCACGGCATACCCATGTCGTTCCTATCAATGCACTTTTTCCTTCCCCCAAGGGTTCATGGCAAGAAGAGAGGAAGGCCGATTTCTTCGCATTCAACATCAGAAGGCCGATTTCTCCGCTTTCAACATCGGAAGGCCGATTTCTCCGCATTCAACATCGGAAGGCCGATTTCTCCGCATTCAACATCGGAAGGCAAAGCAAAAATGAAGCACAAGAATCGTTGCCAGAAGTGCGGTGTTCCCGGACACTATGCGAAGACATGCAACAGTGGACGTGTTGATAACGAAAATGAAACTATAAGTGGATGGCGGGAGTGAGGGTTGTAGCCTACAGTTCGTATCGTACCTTTTCCAACTTTTAATTTGCATGCTGAACATTTAATTGAGACTTGAGAATAAGGACTTAGTTGTATTCATTTCATCCATGTAGTTGTGAAATAAGTTGTATTCATTGCTTAATTATAATCTATTCATTAGCATAATCATGTTCTATAATATAATTCAGCACTTCCAATATGTCGAGTATAACACGACCTACAAGTAAATCAGGAACCTACATGGTGATTCCAGTTACTGCTTTTGGGTCGGGCTTCAGCCATTGTCCACTTAGCGGCCCTTTAGCTTGAAAATAATTATATATTAAGTTACAACTTGACAAACACAGCAATTGTCCAGACCTTGGACAATCGCGGATATTGCGGAAGAGGCATTCGTACTCCAACTATCCTGTAATTAGCACAGCATCCGCTGTTTTTTTATAAGTAAGCAACAACATCCGTTGTTCTAATCACGTCTGACAATAAAATTGCAACCCGTCATGGTTATCACGGAAGCATTAATCCGAAAACTATCCTGTACTAAGCATGTAATCTGTTGTTCTATTCACGTCGGTAATATGTGATAAATCCGGACAAGCTGTCCGGCAGTAAACATTTAACAATAAATAACCAACCAGAGCTTTATTATACCAAAATTAAATATCTCGTATAGCATATTCGGAACAAACACAACGATTGTCCTGACCTCGGACAATCGTGGATATCCTAGAAGAGGAATTCGTGCTCCAACTATCATGTAATTAGCACAGCATCTGCTGTTTTAATCACGTCTGACGGTAAGATTGCGACAATGCGTGATACGCCCGGATAATTGAAGTCGGTCCATTAACTATTTAACAAATACACCGATTGATAAGACCACAACCCATCGTGGTTATCCTGAAAACATTATTCCGAGAACTATCCTATAATAAGCACATAATCCGTTGTTTTATTCACGTTGGTAATACGTGGTAAACCCGGACACGCCATAGGGAAATAAACATTTAACAATAAACAACCCACCAGAGCTTTGTTATAACATAATTAAATATCCCGTATAGCATATTCGGAACAAAGACAGCAAGCGTCCTGATCTCGGACAATCGTGGATATCCCGTAAGAGGCATTCGTGCACCAATTATCCTATAATTAGCACAGCATCCGCTGTTCTAATCACATCTGACGGTAAGATCACGACAATGTACGGTATGCCCGGATAATTGAAGCCAGTCCATTACCTATTAAACAAACACACCTATCGATAAGACCGCGATCCATCATGGTTATCCCGGAAGCGTTATTCCAAAAACTATCCTGTAATAAGCACATAATCCGTTGTTCAATTCACGTTGGTAATACGTGGTAAATCCGGACACGCCGTCGGGCAATAAATATTTAACAATAAACAACCCACCAGAGCTTTGTTATACCATAATTAAATATCTCATATAGTATATTCGGAACACACACAGCAATCGTCCTGACCTCGGAGACATTCGTGCTCCAACTATCCTGTAATTAGCACATCATCCGCTGTTCTAATCATGTCTGATGGTAAGATCGCGACAATGTGTGGCATGCCCAGATAATTGAAGTCGGTCGATTAACTATTAAACAAACACACCAATCGATAAGACCGCGACCCATCGTGGTTATTCCGGAAGCATTATTCCGAAAACTATCCTGTAATAAGCACATAATCCATTATTCTATTCACGTCGGTAATACGTGGTAAACTCAGACACGTCGTCAGGAAATAAACATTTAATAATAAACAACCCACCAGAACTTTGTTATACCATAATTAAATATCCCATATAGCATATTCGGAACAAACACAACAATCGTCCTGACCTCGGACAATCGTGGATATCTCGGAAGAGGCATTCGTTCTCCAACTATCCTGTAATTAGCACAGCATCCACTTTTCTAATCACGTCTAACGGTAAGATCACAACAATGCGTGGTACACCTGGATAATTGAAGTCGGCCCATTAACTATTAAACAAATACACCTATCGATAAGACCGTGACCCATCGTGGTTATCCTAGAAGCATTATTCCGAAAACTATCCTGTATTAAGCACATAATTCGTTGTCCTATTCACGTCAGTAATACGTTGTAAAGCCGAACACGCCGTCAGGCAATAAACATTTAACAATAAAAAACCCACCAGAGCTTTGTTATACCATAATTAAATATCTCGTATAGCATATTCGGAACAAACATAGCAATCGACTCGATATGGCCATTCGTGATTATCCCAGATGAGATATTTGTGCTCCACAATCCTGTAGTTAGCACAGCATCCGCTAGTCTATTCACGTCTGACGGTAAGATCGCGACTATGTGTGGTAAGCCTGGATAATTTGGTCGGTCCATTAACTATGAAACAAACAAAGCTATCGACAAGACCACGACCCATCATGGTTATCCCGGATGAGTTATTTGTGCTCCAACAATCCTGTAATAAGAAGCACAACATCCGTTGTTCTATTCATGCCGGACGGTAAGAGCACGACTGTACGTGGTAAATCCAGACATGCCGTTGGTCACAAGAATATGGTCCTCGTTCAGTAAGTTGAGTTGGACCCTAAACCATAGAGACGTTAACTACTTGACTGGATATCGTGTACCTGAATACATTGAGTCGGACCCTAAAGCTAGAGGTTCTATCAATGACAAGAACTACGCAACTCGTCGTGATGTACCCGAATACAATAATCGAGCCCTAAACCCTAGAGGCTAGAACAATTTCGACAAATACGCGACTCGACGTGGTATACCCGAATACTTTAGTCGGGCCCTAAACCATAAAGGCTAGAATAATTTTGACAATTACGTGACTAGACATGGTATACTCGAATAGTTTAGTCGGGCCCTAAACCCTAGAGGCTAGAACAATTTCAACAACTACGCGACAAGACGTGGTGAACTCGAATTAATCGGTCGTACCTCATACCCTAGATTCATAAACAACCAGGAAACAAAAATTATTCCTAAATTCGTCTTCTTGACCTGTAACTAATCACTCTTGAGTCTTGACCTCATTCAGAATGCCACAACTCCATTCTTTACATGTAATTGCACTATGTATGATTAATTCATCTCCAAGTCTCTTTGTTCACACTAGGAATACATGTAATTACTCCTACTATGAATACAATGAAAATTACTACTAGGAATACAATGAAGTCCTGCTAGGACTACAATGATTCATACATGTAATTACTCCTACTAGAAATACAATGAAGCCTCTTTGTTCACAACAATCGACTTGTATGAGAATCTAATCTTATCTCACGTAGTGCGTCCAAAACAATGATTTTGACACACATATCATTATGTCATCATCCAACACAATTTTTTTTATATTAGTCAATATATATTAATTGTTTGAATATTTTTATTTTAAAAGTTAATTTATTAACCCGAATAGTGTCGAGGTTATTACGACCAAGATGACATTGGTCTAGTGGTGTGAGTGTGTGTGAGGTCAAAGGTTCGAATTTTGGAATCACCCAAAAACATATATTTAAAAAAAATACAACAGTATAAATACATTCCTCTTCTAAAAGATTTCTTGTACTGGCTTTCTGTTTGTTGTTCTTATTCTAAAAGATGTCAAATTTGTCAATTATCTATGTAAATAACTAAGGGGTGAAACATAAAAAAAATTATTCGAATCCGTTCGGATAACCGATCGGTTATCCAAAATTTTGGACTAGAATCTGAATTCGAAACCTTATTTTTTTGGATAATCCGAATTCGAAAAAATACGAGCCGAACGGATAAAATCCGATCGGTTCAAATTCAAATTCGGATTTTCGAATTTTTTCTGCACTCCTATCCAACATCCAAATCTATTCAAGGGGAGCATACATACATCTTAGGTAAATATTCACGTTAATAAAACATACACAAGAGAACATACATTAATGAAAAACCACTTACATGTAAAGCAAACTGGAAACGTGTCAGGGTGTAGGTCTCTTTATCGACTGCTTGAAGTTTTTTCCCATCCTTCTCTTTGACGATTCGTTCTTGGTACT
>JAOYMZ010012393.1:0-36697 GCA_025802335.1 Pinguicula primuliflora
ATCAGTTCAAATGGAAATTCAGCACGGGATAAACTAGTTCGAAATGAAGTGCGATGAGACTTAGCTTGTGCACATGAATCACACTTAATCGGAAAACAGTTCAAACTGGGAAATAAATGTTTAAGATAACTGTCGGAAGGATGACCTAGACGTTTGTGCCACAATCCTCCCTTCTGATCTGAAACTGATATCAATGTCTGCCCTTTAGTCACCTCATCCACAAAGTACATCCCACCTCTCTCAGTACCACGCTCAATGATCTCCTTCGTCCGGATATCCTGTAATACACAGAAAGATGGGTACATTAGAACAATGCAATTAAGTTCCTTCGTGACGTGGCTAATAGAAAGCAACTTGTGGGATAATGCACGCACTAAGAGACAATTAGACAACTTAAGGTGGGGGGTTATCTCAATTGTCCCTCCGCTTGTTACTAGGAGTACTTCTCCATTCGCAGTCTGAATTAATTTCTTCGTTGGTACCTGCAAATCTTTAATGTCAGATGGATCATAAGTCACTGTATCAGTTGCTCCGCAGTCAAAAATCCATTTACTCAATTTTTGACCATTCCCGAGGAGTGCATATGAAGACTCGTCATTAGATTTTCCAAAACACCCTTCGGAAAAATATTTCGGGCTGCTATACGGGCCTGTTCTTCTCCTAGCTGGTTGCCCTCCCTTGGGCCTCATTTTTGGACTATTTTCAAATATTCTGTTCGGACTGTTTTTAAATATTCTGTTTGGCCCACTATTCGGACTGTTTGTAAATATTTTGTTCGGCCCAATATCGCGGCCTCCCCTGTATATACTCGTTAGCCCGAGATTCAAAGATCTGAATTTTTTACCTGTACTGAAGCTTCTGGATCGCATCTCTTCAGTTCTATTCATCTGACCCCCGATATTGTTGCCTCGTTGAGCTCGCTGCTGGCTGTCGTTGTTGGTCCACCGCCTTCCGATGCCGACTACCGTAGTGGCTTCGGTCTCTGGCTCGTTTTTTATACTTTCTCCCATGGCGACAATTCCTCGTCTGTTGTCGGGAGTTCCTCTCCTCCCTCTTCCTCGTCTCCTTCCCCCACTGGCTCGGTAACAATCTCGATGTATATGTCCCTGGATACCACAGTTGTTACAATACCTTGTTTCTTGTCGGAATGATAAGCCGTGCCCAGATCCATGGTTTTCTGACTGGTCAGAGGTTGCGCCGCCGTGTGGGGCGGGAGTCATCGGTCGTCGGAGGTTCTGCTGGTTGGAGCGATCTCTGGGACTGCCAGATCCATAGTTCACGTTGCCACTCGCTGAGTTTTCGGAGTTCGGGTTGTGGGTTGACCCACTTGCAGTGACAGTTTGTTGAATAATCAGTCCTGACCCGACCCCCGTTCCGAATCCTGAGCTTGGACCTGATTTTTGCCCCGGTCCGTGAATATGCCGTCTTGCAGCTTCTTGCCGGACGATTGCATATGCTTCATCCATATCAAATAATTTTCGTTCCCTTAGTACATCCCGTACAATATCGTCAAACACATTGTCTAGGCCGGACAAGAATTTGAATAAGCGATATTCTTCTTGCAGGGCACTGAATTTCATAATATCCTCCGGGTCGGTCATGGGGTTCGGACGCCTCCTGTCCACCTCCATCCACAGGTTCTTTCTCTGGCTGTAATACTTCTCGATCATCATATCTACTTGCTTCAGATTGTCTGCCCATGTGGTAAGAGCGTAAATTTGTAAATTATCCTCACCCGATTGGTAAGTCTTTGCCAAACCTTTTAATAGATCTTGAGAAGTAGGGAAATTCATATATTGTCGTCTGATGCTTTTATCTATATTTTTCGTGATCCATTCGTATACTTGCAAATCTCGTTCTCACCACGACTGAAATCTGGGATCTTCTTCTTTAGGTGGCGGGGATTCTCCCGTGATATGGCTAATCTATCCCCTGCCATCAATTGCCATCTTGATGCATCTCTTCCACATGATGTAATTCTGATTGTCCAATTGGATATCCAGGACAATGTCCGCCTTATAGCCGCCTCCGGCTTGTCCCGATTGTCCCTCGGTTATGACCAATTGCTGGTCATCCCTCTTTTCCGGGAGTGTTTTGAGTTGTTCACTCAGAATCTTGGTGGCCTCCGCGAGAGCCGCCGCTTCTGTCACTGTCCCTTTGGTAGATGACGAAATTCGAGAATCAAAATCCCAGCTCCGATACCATAAAGTATAAACACAACATGATATTTACTTGGTTCGGGAGGAATCCCTACTCCACGGGAAGAAGAATACTTCCATCTTTTGCTCCAGTTTTCTTTTTTTTCACTATGTTATGTACATCATTTATAGACAATACAACATTTATGACTTCCACTATTTACACACTGTTTTCTATTCACGTTTGCATTTATGTCGTGCATTATTTTCTTGCCTTGACTCCCGGGATTCACTTCCCACAAATCCCGAGACTTGATATGAGGAAGATTTATATGAATCTTCCCCATAAATGTCCCTTTGACTAACAATACCAATCTAAAACAGCAAGGAGCATTCTCACTTTCCATCTCTATTTCAATTTCTGAATCCACTAATGAAAATTTCTGCATTACACTACACGGTATTTCAGAGTTGCTGTCATTTTTTGGTAGTTAAAGGATGTATTCATAAAAACCAATTTATAGGGTATATGAACAAGAAATTAACTCGTCTACACTACACTTTTTTTTTTATAACGACCGACCTCCACCACCAAAAGTTTTACAACAAAATAAAGAAGACTATAAACAAAACAAATCAAACAAATGGATTCTAAACTTTTTTCTATGAATTGGTGCTTGTTGTTTCTTTGAGCTTTTTGTTGTTTTCTTCCCTTTTCTTGCTTTGTTGTGTTTCCCTTTTGAGCCAAGGATTTTCCTTTTGTATAGTCCAGCAGTAGGTTGTCCAGAATCCTTATCCTGGCATACTCCAGGGCCTTTTGTTTCACTTCTTTTCATAGGCTTTTGTGTTGCATTCTCATCCCTTTTTAGTTGCTGCTCAGAGGCCTTTGTGTTTGTTCTCCCTGCGTTCTCCTCCATAAGACAAAGTTTGCAACAGCTCCATTTGGCCTCCCAGCAATGATAATCATACAGGGCCATTCATCAGACATCAAACAAAGAAGTTAATGTAAAGATCAAGTACTTCTATGACACATTGAGCATTTGAATGGATCAGCCAACAAGTGGTACCTTGGCCAGAGCGTGATAGAGAACCAGCATACACCCCGTGTGTAAATTGACCGCTTTTAGTTTCAACCACGGTGAATCCATGAGCAGTCGAGGCTTCAAGATTTCTGCCTTTGGCCATAGACATGATGGAGTTGGTGCTTTCTTGTGCAGCATCAAACCTCATAGATATCTTTTTAGTTGTAACACTCCACGCTCGTGACGTACCTAACATCAAAACATCATATTGACAATACTTAAATGTCTCAATCGTAGAGGAGGAGGAAATTCAATCCATATGTTTATACTTGCATAATTTTGTGAACATTGGCCGGAGGTGATAGCCAAGAGATTAGCATCTCACCTCCGTGATAGTGTAGACTGCAAATTGATTCTTTATTTGGAATCGATCTATTAGTTGAGGCAACAGAGCTTGTCCATAACATTGAACTGCATTATGCTTTTCTAGATTTCAGTTGCTTCAATCTGCATGAGCTTCATCACATAGCATTCGTCTAGTAACGTCTGGGAGCTCATCCCCCGAGTAAAAGTTGTGGTCACCTTTGGTGAGCCCCATTTAGCTAGTGGGAATGCTATTTTCTGCAGCATGGGCTCCCTGTAAACAAACTGCAGGAATGGAGAGTTGCTTATGATTTCCCGTAGCCTGGAAAATGAATAAAATTCCTTCCATGGGCATCACGTTTTATCATCTTCCAGTAAGGAAAATGAATAAAATTCCCCTAAACATTACACCCGTGCCATATTGTTTACAAAAATTGCGGCAGGAACCTGTACCCATCGTTTATGGAGTAAGGGGACAGTATAACTCTGTGCGCTTGAGCCATTGCCAAGTCCCGGATTTCATTCAGTCCACCCGAATCAAATTGTATAGAGTTCCGTTCTTTCCATATGTACCATACCACAACTTGCCTGATTGTTTGCCTGATTTTCGCCCATAGGCGACCTTTGAATTTACTGGTGAATTCCTTGTGAAGTTGAACTATGTCTCATTGCTGGTCAAAAGTTATTCCAGTCCACAGTGATATATCTTCCCAGATTCCACGAGCATGGCTGCACGTACAGAAGAGTTGCACCATGCTTTCCTCTGCCTGCCCGCACCAGACGCAACGTCCAACAGCTGAATCAATCTGGACTCCTCTTTTGACCAAATTGTTGATTGTTGCTATGCGCTCTTGCAGGAGTCTCCATGAAAAAAATTGCACACTGCATGGGACTAGTTTTCCCCAAACCATTGCTAGATAGCTCCTGTCCTCCGTGAAGTTGGTGTCTGCATCTTTGTTTTTGATCAGGAAATAAGCGTTAGGCACCGTGAACTTCCCATATGAATCTGCGTGCCATCTCCAACTGTCAATTCCAGACCGCAGGCTGCTGTAAGTAGCCATGATTTCTTATATAAATTCTAGCCTTTCCAGCTCCCACTATCGCAATGACCTTCTAAATGTAGAGTGCTCTGCCAGGACTGTTGAATCCGTCAGAACAAGAACCAGTATTTTCAGATTGTGCAGAACCCCTCGCACAGATTGATTCTTATTAGTTGTAAGACGATAAAGTTCATTGAACAAGGTTGCAAACGTACCTTGTGTCGTCCAGTTGGACCTCCAGAATCTTGCCTCCCTTCCCGAGTTCAACTGCAGTTCCATTTGGTTGAGCCACCATCCATATGTCCCTCTATATTTTGGAGGTGTTATCCGGCAGTGATAAGAGGTATGGAGCAGCCATGTTGTCCGAGGGAATGTAGTATTTGGCGAGAATGACCTCGCGCCAAAGTTCTTCATTATATGTAAGAAACCTCCACACCCACTTGGCTAAGAGGGCTTCATTCATGATTTTTAGATAAACGCGAATGGCTCTGCTTAAGGAATGGTACATCAAATGTTATCTACAACATTATTTCCTTACTACCCATATCCTCTATTATTATTTTTGTCCTCTAACATGCATCCAATTCATTCGGCCTCAAAACTACCTCCGTATATCTTGTATCATGCTTTGTTAAGTGGAGTAAGAATGGGTTCATGGGATGATCACAAAGCTTACTAAAGTCTGCATAAACTTTGTTGTTCGTAAGCAGGAAGAAAATCAAAAGGTAGAATGACCTCATAGTAGATCCCCCGATATTACCATATTTAGTATTAGAAGTGAATATGTTTAAGGCGAGGACGAGCGGCGTGACGGTCATCACCGCCGTGTAAGGTGGTCTAGGAGCATGGCAGAGAGTTGTTCTTTTTTAGTAGAGCTTCATTTTTTTTGTTTTTTGTGTTTCATAGGTTGGCCGTGCATATGATGTGTCGTGTATGAGGAAGATGCCATGAGTTGTTGGGTTTGTCGTGTATACTATTTGGAGGAAGAGGATGACTTGAGTAGTAGTGTGTGTAGTATCAAAAACGATATAGTGCACCTCCGGGGGTGCACACCCTCCCACATGTTGTGTGGGTGGGACCCACACATACCAATATTGATGTGTGTATGCTTATGAGGGGGTGAGGGGAGGTGTGTGTAAATTGGAGGTGTGCTATATCATTCCTCGTGTAGTATGTGTATTTTAAATGAAATGTGTGTGGTTTGTGTGTGACGCTGGTCAGAAATTGAACGTTGGTGATATCAGCATCACGTGAGATTTTGCAAAAAATAATTTCTGACAGTGGTAAAGAAAAAAATTGGCTCATCGCCCTAATAATATAATATATATTATGTAATCATCATTAAACTTGCCCCCATCTTCCAAAAAAAAAATCAAAAAGTCATTTATTATGTGATCATTATTTTAGAAAGAAGAATTAGACTTTATTAGGATTGAATATTTTTATTACTTGCATATAAATTTTTTTCATTACTATGCATACCAAATCACATTATTGGATGAGATTTCTTTAATCAATTCTTAACATGATATCGGAGCCTTATATTAATTTTCCTTCCCATTATCTCTTTCCACCTAAACCAAGCCGTCACTTCTTCCAAAACCCTAGCCTTCGACGCCCATAATCCGGTCATCGCCTTCCCTAGCCAATTCCAGCATGTTTATCTCCACCTCTTCTTCCCAACCCTCATGATCCAAAAGCTTCTCTCATAGTCACCAACCTCTAAGCTCATGACACCCCCTAACTTACACCCACCAATCATTTAATTTGTGGAAATCACCACACTACTCTTATTTGATGTTATGGCCTAATCAAATTTATTGATGATGATTTTGATCCCCAAGCGAATACGGTGATCGAAAATTTGATTTAGAAGTCAAATCCAATATATTTTTTCTGGCAATGCCAAAATGCTTTGGTTCTACCAGCTATTCAAGGCCCTCTCTCCGCCACTATGGTGGTCACTTGGGCACTTCTCAGGAGTACTTTCAAAAGTAATTACCGTGTTAACCTCAAGCAACTGAAGGATCAACTCTGTAATATTCTGCAAGGCACGAAACTGAAATCTTCTCCACTATCCTCTACGGTCCTGACTAAATGATTTTGGTCCAAACTGAGAATCTTGACCATTGGATGTCCTTTAATGTGCAATTAATTCCACATTTAATGCTCAATATTCGACCATATAGAACCACTACAAACACCATATAAAATGTGATCTTTATGAATAAATATACCTCAAGGTTCTCTTCATTGTATTCGTGAACCCAAGCACCGGAGCGTTCACCGAAAGAGAAGGGTTAGTTTCAGAAACTGGAGATGGGTTGATAGAACCCCCTTTGGCGATGGAGAAAGGCTACCATAATGTGGAGGTGGGGGACTGCCCCCCTCATTAGCAACATCTACATTGCTAGTAATTTTCAAAGTGTAGAAAATCAGAGACTGAAGGGTTGCAGAGATGGAGAAGACACAGTCGAAACGATGAATGACACAATTCTTAAGAAGAAGGTGAGTCGTTGATATCCCGAGAAAATTTTTGTGAAGGATGTGTAAGAGTTTCGCCATTTTTTAAAATGAGCTACATTTTGGAAATGAATAGTAAATATTGAATTGTGTTCTTGGGCCAGATTCCATGCTAGGATCAATTCAAAAATTGGTGTAAAAAGTGTATGTTAATGATAAATCAATGTCAATTCTCAACTTAAAATTGAAAGTAAGACCATACAAGTGTTGAAAATTCAATAAAAATTGTACACCAATCACAAACTATCACGTTATATATATGCAAAAATAAAAATAATATCTTATATCACTACTCTTAACCATCGCTGCATATATATGCAAACTATCGCGTCATATATATGCAAAAATAAAAATAATGTCTTTTTACCGTCATTTAACTGTTTCATCAACTCAAATCCACTTCAAAGTAAACATAAGAAATCATAACTAACTCTATCAAAATCTACATCGAAAATCTGTTTACTGCATTTGACATTGATTTGGCTAACTACCTAAATCAAAATCCACCTGGAAACGATTTTTAGACAGTAAACGGACCCTTATGTTAGTTTGAATATGTAGATTATTTATTGTTATTATTATTAAACTGGATTTACTGAAATAAATAAAACAAAATGGAGGTTGAGATTGAAATTATAATAAATATAAAAGTTTGGGACCAAAATTCTAATTTAAAACCTATCATTACAATTCTAATCAAATCCACACTAAAATCGCTTTTTCCCACAAAAGTAATATTACTTTGATGGGGAAAATGTAGTCACACTAATGTGCAAGTATACAAATATCTGCAAATAATACTAGGATGAGTCCTAGGTCATATCCACAGGGAGTTAGGTTCTAAATATGCTCACAATCTACAATATACATGCGTAGTGACCAACCACTTTAAAGGGGTTTACTAACAAACTATGAAACACATAAATAAAACTAACTAAGAAAGCAAGTAAGGATGATGAGAACAATAGCAATCATAATATGAAGATAACAATAATGAAGAAAGGGTCACTCAAGACTATGGTGTTTCGCTTAACTTCTATGCCAATGCGCGAATCTACGTATCAAATACTCAATACTTCGTCGTTTTATGAACACACAGATGTAAGCTCATGCTATTTGAATGTAAACAACTCAAGCATATAACAAATCCATGCATAAACCAGCAAGTGAAGAGAATTAATCCGCAATTACATAGAACAAAGCATAGTTGTTCGGCTCAACCGAGCCTTGAGTTTACAAAATTAGATCATGCCCGAAGCATGAGCCGATATCAATACAAAATACAAGCTTCAAGCCTCCATCTTCATCCCCGAAATCGGCAAATCCAACAGCTCCCTCTTCCAGCCCGCAAGCTTTCCTTGATGGATGTGTATGTATTTGTGTGGTGAGAATTCTTGGACAATTTTTCTCCTCCAAGTCGTGCCCCTTTTATAGAGGATTTGTTGGGCTTAATTTGAGGAAAAAGTTAACCTTGCCCCCAAGTTTGTCCTCAAAGTTTTGGATAAGATCAAGTGCAAACCACTTTTCTTGTTCTTTTGTGAGACTAGTCAAAGCTTCTTCGTTTTCCCAAAATGTAAGATTGGACCTTTCTTTTGCTCCTTGTTGGGCATTTTTGTTGTATATATTTCAAGGACCATGGGCACATGTTGCATGGACCTAGAATTAAACATTTAAGCACAAATTAGCCACAAACTAAGTGTAATTGTCAAATAATGATAAGCAATAATATAATAAATAAGTATAAAATGATATACAATTTAGGTTTATCAACTACCCCACACTTAGATCATACTTTCCCTCAAGCATAAAATCAATAAGAACAACTGGAGATGTAATCATGAAAGCACAAATGCATGAAATCAATGTATGAAATCAAAGTCTAGAATGTATCATGCATGGTGTAGATGTATCTTATATGTGAAATAGCTTGGATCAAGTGTATAGGTGCATCTTTGTGTCTAATTAAAAGCAATTTGAGAGGAAGGAACATCACTCTATATCATCTTGGTTCATGCCTCCCTAGCAGCTTCTAATTGTGCCTTCTTGATCCTAAGTTCTGCTTCACTAGGGACTCGCTGAACTCCTCATCATCCACCACTGTCCTAGTACATGAGTTTTCGTAGCAATCTCAGGTTAAGTCTCAATTCCATCACACTCAAATAGGGGTTAGTGTTTAGGTGAGGGCTTCTTTCTTTGATGGACTTGGAGCAGATCATTATGCCTCTCAATTTGGTTTACATCAAGCGTAGACAGTATCTTATGTCAAGTCTGAATGAAGGATTAAGGTAATCGACCGCTCAAGGCCCTTCTTCTAGTGTCTTCAACCAGCCACTGTCTTCTTTGCGATTGGTTTGTTGAATTTTCAGGTTCTGACCACCTCTTTTCCTTTATTTTGAGGCTGATCTCGTTTTGTGGGCTTCCTGAATTTGCTTCAGGTCTCATTCAGCTTTAAATGATTGGCCTCTGACCTCCATTTGTTGAGCAAGGGGGAATTTCAGATTCTTCCTTTGACAGCTTTGCTGTTGAGGTACGCCCCTAATCTTCTTATTTTGATAGATCTTGTGTCCTTCGTTTTTGTTTTTTTAGCTTTCTGACTTATTCTTTTGTCAGTCTATGCGTTGAGCTTCTGTGGCTTTCATTCTGATCATAGGATCAAGAGCAGATTCACCAAAATCACCTCATTTAGAAATAACTAGAGCCGTATCTCTCCCTTTCCTCATTCAATGTGAATGCTTAGCCTCGGACACTACTCAACTCATGCACTACCACCATTCACCCCAATAAAGAGTCGAGTTTCATCCTCCAGATAGGCATGTATAGGTCATTCAGGCAATAATTAAGCAAGCATACATTGTTAAGCATTTACCCAATCTTATGTGAGTGTGAAAGGCTGAAGGTGTTCAAGCATTGAAAGCGAAAAATTGGGCCAAGTTTGCATTAAGTATATGAATGATAAACATAATAATAAGCATGAAACATGATGCCAAGATATGCTACTCCCTACCCCGCACTTAAACTTTCACTTGTCCTCAAATGAACAAAACGATTATAGAATTTGAAAAACAAAGGGCAAAGAGCAACACAACTACACAACCTGGTGTGTTGCTTCATATCTTGTGGAGGGCCTCCTTGTTGACTTGAAGTTGCTGATCAAGGGTATTTCACCCACACTTAGTTTGAGCTTGGGCATGTTTGTATTATTCTGCAAAAGAGTGGTTAGAAAACCTTAATTGAAAGCATTTAAATCAAAATTACCTTGTTTGGGCTGTCTCCCAAGAAGCTCTAAGTTTATAGTCTCTAGATAGGCTTTTTCTTTAAATGGGCTCATCCCATATCCAAAAAGTGTTTGGTCTTCCAAATCGTCACCGAAGTGGAAATTAGTCCTCTCTTTGCAAGTAATGACTTCTTGTCCAGATCATCGGTTTGTAAGAGCGAGTTTGAGCTCGGGGGAGGGCGTTCTCTCTTCCTTTCAACCATACCAAGTATCCATGCATGTTCTTGGAGGACCTCAAGTGGCTTGTTGTTCAGATGTGTGGTCAAGGCAACTTGGATGTATCCTAACTCTTCAGACAATACTTCATAGAGGCTTTCAACAACAAGGCAATGGTGATGCTCGCCCACAACTAACTCTGCACGCGTCCGAGCAGCTAGCTGAATGAGAACATCTAGCGATTCCTGGTTCTCCCTGGTTGTTTCATCCATGGCTGCCACAAGATCAACCTCCCAACAAGTTTGGGGCCAAGCTTCAAACAAGGCATAAGCTTGGTTGTAACTGAGACGCATGATAGAGCCACCAACAATACTTTCCACATCTCTTACTGCACTTTGATTCAAACCCAAGTAGAATACTTGGATCTGCCTCCATTGCAGAAGTTTGTGGTCACGGAAACTCCTTAATAGCTCCTTAAAATGCTTCCAAGCCTCAGAAATAGACTCATAATCATTCTGCCAAAAATAATGGATCTCGTTTATGCTCATGGAATACCTACAACCTGGAAACACCAAACAAAGAAAAAGAAGAAATAAAAACATAAATAAAATAGTAAACTAAAAGAAAACAAAAAATAAAGATCAACCATGTTAATCTATTGCAAATCAATAACACGAATTGGGCAGCTATTCCCCGGCAACGGTACCCAAAACTTGATGGGACAGATGTAGTCACACTATTGTGAAAGTATACACATGCCTGCAAGTAATACTGGGGTGAGTTCTAGGTTATATCCACAGGGAGTAAGGCTCTAAACATACTCACAATCTACAATATATATAGCTTAGTGACCAACCACTTTGAAGGGTTTTACTAACAAACTTCAAAATACATAAATAAAACTAACTAAGAAAGCAAGTAAGGATGATGGGAACAATAGCAATCAGAATATGAAGATAGCAATAATGAAGAAAGGGCCACTCAAGGCTACGATGTTTCGCTTAACTCCTATGCCAATGCGCTAATCTACGTATCAAATACTATACACTTTGTCATTCTATGAACACACAAATGTAAGCTCATGCTATTTGAATACAAACAACTCAAGCATATAACAAATCCATGCATAAACCAGCAAGTGAAGAGAATTAATCCGCAAATAATGGAACAAAAGCATAGTAGTTCGGCTCAATTAAGCCTTGAGTTAACAAAATTAGATCATACTCGAAGCATGAGCTGATACCAATACAAAATAAAAGCTTCAAGCCTCCATCTTCGTCACCGAAATTAGCAAATCCCGTAACTCCCTCTTCCGGCCCGCAAGCTCTTCTTCACGGATGTGTATGTTTTTGTGTGATGAGAATTCTTGTACAATTTTCCTCCTCCAAGTCGTGCCCTTTTTATAGAGGATTTGTAGGACTTCATTTGAGGAAAAAGTCATCACTGCCCCCAAGTTTGTCCTCCAAGTTTTGGATAAGATCAAGTGTCAACCACTTTCTTATCATTTTGTGAGAATAGTCAAAGCTTCTTGGAGGAGTTTCTTCATTTTCTGATTGGACCTTTCTTTTGCTCCTTGTTAGGCATTTTTGTTGTATATATTTCAAGGACCATGCGCACATGTTGCATGGACCTAGAATTAAAACATTTAAGCACAAATTAGTCACAAATTAAGTGTAGTTGTCAAATAATGATAAACAATAATATAATAAATAAGCATAAAACGATACATAATTTAGGCTTATCACTGACCCATTTGCCCAATCTACCTCGAGGAATTAGAGCGTAACTTAGACGAATGGGAGGAGTGAGGTCCATAGTCATGGAACCGCGGGGCTTGGCCCATGAAATACCGTGTAAAATATAATTTTTCTACAAAATACAAAAACAAAAAAAACTTACTTACCAAAAAAAAATCTACCCCAACTGCCCATTGGCCTCCTGGTATAAGTCAACCTTTTTGGTACCTCTTTTACATAAGTTGTGAGGTGTTACTAATTACTCAGGAAACTCAGCAAAGAGGAAGTCGCTGCCTGGAATCGCAAAGCAAGGAGGAAATGTGTATGGGAAACAAACAGGAGCAAGTTTGGAGGACCGAGGACACGAAATCGCAATTTGGTAGCAGTGAGGAGATGAGATGAGAATTGCAGAGAAGAGACGACAGGAAAAGACGAAGTGTTAACCATGGTTGGGCTGGAGGTTGAGGGTTTAACCATGGTCGGACACGTTTCCTTTGTGTACTGTTGTCGTTTGGCAAATTTTGAACGGGATGGGATGTCGTTTCCCGAGCCCGCTTTAATAGATAGATATCTAATTAGGTGAAATATTAATAAAATATTAAATTAAAATTTTCAACACAAAATTGAAGTACCTTGAGAAATTTTCCTCTGCCAACCATTAATTTGCGGGACAGGAGGCTTGTTTGCGAGACAATAGATCTGGGGCGTCGATTATCACATCGATGGTCCAGATCAAACTTCCATTAAAAATCTCATGTGCGGATAAAAAAATCCATCTGGTAGGATTTTGATTTGGTTGAACTCCGAGATTCCTGTAAGCAGAAACTGGCTGGAGAGTGACAAATTTCCTCCGCCATATCGACGGGGGAAGTCAGGGACCTCGGCTGCACGTTTCCGTCTGGATAAATTGGAGTTGAATCTTACGATTTTCATCCTTTGGTAATGGGCTCGTTATTTAATCTTTGCGAAGGTTTAGGGCTACACCTACTTTTCGTTTTGTCCCAAAATTCTATTCAAACCTAGATTCATGGTTTGATACATTTTTTTCCATTGGATTTTCATGTTTCTGGAGTATTACTGCCTTCTTCTTTGGGGCCATAGATTCGTTCTTTTTTTGTTTTCTTTCAAGGTGGAATAGCTGGAATCATTTCGGATGTAATATTCTGCAAGATGGATTTTTTTTTTTTTATCTCCAGTCGTGTTCTGCTTGCAGGAATCTGCAGTCGTGTTCTGCTTGCAGGAATCTCCAATCGTGTTCTACTTGTAGGAATCTCGGAGTTCAACTGGGTCGAAATCCTAAAAGATGGGTTTTTTTATTCACACGTGAGATTTTTAATAGAAATTTGATCTGGACCGTCGATGTGATAATCGACGGCCCAAATCTATTGTCCTGCAAACAAGCTTTCAGTCCTGCAAATAGATGGTCCACAGAGGAAAATTTCTCGAGGTACCCTACTCAAAAAGAGACATTTTATAACATTTTCTTAGACAAAAAAAAAAAAAAAAGAGGAAGAAAAGAAGTCGGCCGCCGAGATTTTTTGAGCAACCGAGATCGAGCCATCTATATAAACCGAGATTTGGCAGTGCTATGCTTTACTTTGCCCTTCTTTCAAGAAATCAGAAGCACAACCAAAAACGGAAATATTCACCTCCCAAGTACCATAGAAACCTAATTGGCGGAGTTTGAAATGTCTGCTGCAGCGACAATGGTGAGTTCAGCCGGCGGGCTACTTGCAATGCTTAACGAAAACCATCCTACACTGAAGTTACACGCGCTCTCTAATCTCAACGCCTTTGTGGACTATTTTTGGCCGGAGATCTCGACTTCGGTTCCTATCATGTAATTTCCTTTTCTAATGATTTCTTCCCTCTTTCAGTATATATGCGTTGTGATTTCAGAATTGTTTTGGTCTGACCTGTAAAGCCTAGTTTTTGACACTCAGCTGAATCAGGAAAATTCTGTAATGGTTCCCCGGTTTGATTCACTTACATTAAAGTTCGTAATTTGGGGATTAGGTTATTGGTTTATTTTTTAGTTTGGGACATACGGGAACTTCAAAATTTTGAGTTTGATCTTAGTTTCGTTGTAATTACAAGCATTGCAAACGCATGAAAAATATTGGAAACCAAGCAAGGACTTTTCATGCGGTTACTTTTGAAAATTATGAAGCCAGCTTGCTGGAGCTATGCCAAAGAACGAAATTCTGTAGTCTCGGTAGGCCAAGATGGAATTGTTTTCAAATTTAACTTTCTTTAGGTGCAGTAGCACAACTTGCTGGGATTCTTTTAAATGAAATAGAACACTTTGATTGCCATTTATGTAATTGAATTTTCAGATCGCTTCAAAATGAATTGCTTCGTTTTAGTATTTATGTGTCAAAGTAAACTTTTTAGTTATCATGTGTATAACTCAGTGCCATAATTCTTACTGAAATCTATCCATGCACTTTTTTGACATCCATGTGGGATTTGATTTTGCTCTTCTTGTATGATATTCGCCCATATTGAGGTAACTATGCATTGTACTTCATATGTTTTCAGAATTCAAGTATTACTATACTTATTGAATTGTTTGTAACAAAGATTGTAGCATAACATTTGCAGTTTTATACATTTTCATTGGTGCAAAATAATCAATCCTTTCATTTTGAGTGCAGTGAGAGTTTATATGAAGACGAAGAGTTTGACCAGAGACAACTAGCTGCATTGCTTGTTTCAAAGGTAAAATTGCATGTTTTGGTTTTCTAAGATCCAGTTACTTTCTGAGTGACACTGAATGATATGAAATTCTGGTCTTTCTTTTGTTTGACTGTGGACTTAGATGTTATTTTCTTCTGTTCAGTTGTTCTATCCCATGTCACTAAAGGATATGACGTTCTAGTTTTGTTAGCATCACGACGTCGGCATGACAGTGAGGTTGTGCCGAGGCAAATTTTTTATTGTAATAATAATAAAAAAGATAAAAAAATTGCAAATAAATAAGCTTAATGGCTGCAGTCAAAACAGTCATTTGCCATTTCGAAGATGGTTTTTCTTTTGTTTGACTATGGCCTATGCATTTACAGGATATTGCCTTTTCCCTGCCGAAGTTGCTATTGTTAATAAGATCTTTGTGGTAGATTCATATTTAACAATGGCTTTTTGTGGATGTGGTGATGTCAACTTTGGATCCCTAAACTAAACTGACATTCTTCTTTAAATGATTTCTAACTTGGATTGGCTAATTAGTTAACATGTTCAATTTTGTAAGGCAAATAACGAAATTAGAGCACTGTGACTACTTATACAGATCATAGCTCTTTAATTATTTCGCAAGATATGTCAGAATAAAAATTTTTGTGGGTACTTGATGATAAGTTTCACCATTTATCTGAGCTCCATCTTTATATATACTTTATAAGAAGTGATCTGCTGATTGAAAGATTTTCTTATTGGTTATTGCTTAAGGAAAGTTAAGTTCTGGTGGGTATGCATATTCTAATATTATATATCGTCTCCGGTTTAGGGTTTAGGTATTATTATGATTTTGGGTATTATTATGATTTTTTTGGGTATTATTATGATTTTTTTTGGTATAACTGTGTCGTATAGAGGATGGTGGCATCTTGAGTAGCACAGATATTAAAAAATGTTCACATTTTCAGTTCTATCTTTGCTAACAAGTCAGTTTTTTCTAATGTGTTTATTTCATCCTTTGCTTGCTTATGTTATATTCGATATTATGCAATTTATTTCTCAGTGAGTTCGATTAGTTCATCATAATAATTTGTGAATACCATAGATTCATTTTTTTCTTTAAGAATTGTATGTTCACCGTCACAGGAAATGTGCTAATTGCTTTAAATCCTTGATTTAAGGTTTAATACTGCCTGTTTGTCTCTCTCTCTCTCTCTAATTTATCATGGATACCGTAGGTGTTCTATTACTTGGGCGAGCTTAATGACTCATTATCATATGCCCTAGGAGCCGGACCTCTTTTTGATGTCGCCGAGGATTCAGACTACATTCATACTCTTTTGGGTAAGAGTGTTTATATTTAGCTAGTGTTCGACCAGGCTCTTGATAAACACTAGTTCTAATACATGAATAGCAATGTAATATTCATTTAATCTGTTCTTATACAGCTAAAGCAATTGATGAATATGCCAATCTTAAAACCAAAGCTGCAGAGACAGCTAATGAATCTTTGGTTGATCGTAGACTCGAAGCAATTGTTGAAAGAATGCTGGATAAGTATGTAAATGACCTCCTCATAATGGTCTTAAATATGGGTGCTTTTATTAAATGTTCCGTTCTCTCATTTCTCACTTTTACAGATGCATAGTCGACGGAAAATACCAACAAGCGATAGGAATGTCTGTTGAATGCCGTCGGTTGGATAAGCTGGAGGAAGCAGTTATAAGGAGTGATAACATACATGCTACGATAACTTATTGCATTGACATCTCTCATACATTTGTCAACCGAAGGGAATATCGCCGGGAGGTGACCTAGCTTATTCTAAATTTCTGTTAGGCTAGTATTGCAGCTTGTTTGCAATCGTTCATTTCTGGCTTTCGTAGAATAATTTCACATGTCATTAAATAATGATTGTTCCGACTTATTTACACTATAATGCAAGAGCACTTGCTATACATAATGTCTAGACCATGTCTCTCTCAAGTAATTGATGCGCTCTGCATTAACCTGCAGCAACCTTCAAAACTTATGAGGAATCTGTAAGTTCGCAATTGAAGTTATGATCATGAAAAGGGGCACGTAATGTATCCCAACATATTGGTGTTTTTGAAATTTTGATGGTATGAAATCCAGATGGTTATTCCATGCAATCGATTAATAAAGGTTTTCATTAACATTTAAAACAATTTTGACCCATCTAAGCTATTTGGCATGCAGATTTGAGAATTGAGTTGTTTTTGGAGTTATTTTTGACTCATTGTTTGGCGGGGAATTTAACTATCTCTCGTTGGGCATACGTTCTTTTCACCAGTTCATGAAGTTATTCATTGTGTTTGTTGTGATGGACAAGTTTTATGTTGGATGAAAGATGCCTCTGATCTTGGGTTTTACTTAGCACTCTGATTATGTGTTGTCCTGCAGGTTCTCCATCTTCTTGTCAAAATATATCAGCAGCTTCCATCTCCTGATTACTTGAGCATTTGTCAGCGACTAATGTTCTTAGATGAGCCAGAAGGTGTGGCTATCATATTGGAGAAACTCTTGAGATCGGAAGATGTGGACGATGCACTTTTGGCATTTCAAATTGCATTTGATCTTGTGGAGAATGAACACCAGGCTTTCCTTTTGAAGGTTAGAGATCTGCTTCCTAGCCCCAAGTTGCAGCCGCCCGAGACTGCACCATCATTGGACTCTGCTCAATCTGTTACATCGGAGGACATTCAGATGGCTGATGGAGCTCAAACAGAGGGCATACCAGCAAATACTGAGCATGAAACAAGTTATGCAGAGCGGCTAACAAAAATAAAAGGAATTTTGTCTGGAGAGACTTCAATACAGTTAACACTGCAATTCCTATATAGCCATAACAAGTGAGGCGATATTCTTTTCATTTTATATTATTCACTTTGAAATTAACTCTTTCAAAGTTAACTCCACATTCTTGACTAAAGTTTCAAAATGTGATCCATCTTTCCTCTCAAATTTTTTTTCTTCCAGATCTGATCTTCTTATCCTTAAGACAATAAAGCAATCTGTCGAGATGAGAAACAGTGTCTGCCACAGTGCCACCATTTATGCTAATGCGATTATGCATGCTGGAACTACAGTAGATACATTTCTGAGGGAGAATCTGGTGAGTTACCAGATTTTATGTATTATTTCCATTTTTGAATTTTCTCTTGCTGACATGTAATATTATTACCAGGATTGGCTGAGCAGAGCTACGAACTGGGCAAAATTTAGTGCAACAGCAGGACTTGGTGTCATCCACCGAGGTCATCTGCAGCAAGGAAGATCTCTTATGGCTCCTTACCTCCCACAAGGGGCTGGGGGCGGTGGTAGCAGTCCGTATTCTGAAGGTGGGGCATTGTACGCTCTCGGTTTAATTCATGCGAACCATGGGGAAGGCATCAAACAATTTCTACGGGAGAGCCTAAGGAGCACGGATGTTGAGGTTAATTATTTTCACAAAATGGTTTCTATTAGATTCTCGACCTTTTTTTGTTTATGACTAAGGGGTCCGTATGACGCTACCTGCGGTTGAATTTTGTAGGTTATTCAGCATGGTGCCTGTCTAGGTCTTGGTTTGGCAGCCCTTGGCACTGCAGATGATCATATATTCGATGAGATAAAAAATGTATTGTTCACTGACAGTGCTGTAGCTGGCGAAGCAGCAGGGATTAGCATGGGCTTGCTAATGGTTGGAACTGCGAGTGAAAAGACAGCTGAAATGGTTGCTTATGCACATGAAACCCAGCATGAGAAAATTATTCGGTAAAAGTTCATTATTATTATTATTTATTTATTTTGCATCTGAGATTAGGAACAATTGTGGCCATATTTAGTCAATGCTATATTAAGCTAACTGGTTTGCGATGCCAGGGGTTTGGCCTTGGGTATAGCACTGACAGTTTATGGAAGAGAGGAAGAAGCTGATACGCTTATTGAGGAAATGACTCGTGACCAAGACCCCATAGTGCGGTATGGTGGAATGTATGCTCTCGCCTTGGCATACAGAGGAACATCAAACAACAAGGCCATACGGCAGCTTCTGCACTTTGCTGTGTCAGATGTCAGTGATGATGTCCGAAGAACTGCCGTCCTTGCCCTTGGATTTGTGTTGTATTCTGACCCCGAACAGGTTTGAATTTCTTTTTCCTTTCCTAGAGAATTATGGTGTTGGGTTCCAATATGTATACATGTTTGATTCTCAATATGCATCCAGTTCATGATATATATTTGCCTTCTACGCGCAGACACCCCGAATTGTTTCTCTTTTATCGGAGTCCTACAATCCGCATGTGCGGTACGGTGCAGCAATGGCAGTTGGAATTTCTTGTGCAGGAACTGGTTTGAGCGAAGCTATTTCATTGCTGGAGCCTCTGACGTTAGATGTCGTAGACTTTGTCCGTCAGGGTGCTCTAATTGCAATGGCAATGGTGATGGTACAAACCAGTGAAGCCAGTGATTCACGTGTTGGCTCATTCCGGTAATTTATCTTTCGAAACCATCACGTCGTTTATACTTCCGTTTCTCTCCAATCTAACTCCTCCAAATCCTTAGGCGACAATTGGAAAAAATAATCTTGGATAAACATGAAGATACTATGAGCAAGATGGGGGCAATCCTAGCTGCTGGAATACTTGATGCGGGTGGGCGGAATGTCTCAATTAAGTTACTTTCAAAGACAAAACATGATAAAGTCACGGCCGTTGTCGGCCTTGCCGTGTTCAGCCAATTTTGGTACTGGTACCCACTGATATACTTCATTAGTTTGGCCTTTTCCCCTACTGCACTCATTGGGTTGAACTATGACCTGAAAGTGCCCAAATTCGACTTCCTATCTCACGCGAAGCCGTCGTTGTTCGAATATCCTAAGCCGACTACCATACCTACTACCACTTCAGCTGTTAAACTACCTACAGCAATTCTATCCACATCAGCAAGAGCCAAGGCTAGGTCTATCAAAAAAGAGATGGAGAAAGCAACTGAGAAGGGTCAGACTAGTTCTGCCAAGGGTAAAACAAGTGAAAAGGATGGTGACTCTATGCAGGTTAATGATGCTTTTCGGATTGTAGCCATTTACGTTTGATGTTTCTGTTTCGTAAAGCGAGTTAACATTACCTACTCCTGTGTTATATGTTAATTGCTTTCAGGTCGATAGTGCTGCAGTGAAGAAAGTTGAGCCCGAGCCGACATTCGAAATATTGACAAATCCTGCACGGGTGGTACCTGCACAAGAGAAATTCATCAAATTTCTCGAAGAAAGCAGATACGTGCCAATTAAGTCGCCAATTAAGTCGGCACCGGCAGGATTTGTGCTGTTGAAAGACTTAAATCCAAATGAACCGGAAGAATTCCTTCTCACCGATGCACCGTCATCGACAACATCAAATGCTGCTGGTGGATCAGCTGCAGGGCAGCAAGGATCTGCCTCTGCTATGGCTGTTGATGAAGAGCTTGAACCCCCACAACCATTTGAATACGCTCCATGAAGTGTTTTTACTCAAAGCAGAAAATGGTTTATCTACAGTTGCAGGTATGAAATTGTGAAACTGGAGCATCCAAGCAGCATGCAAGACCTTTGCCCAACACCACCCTTCTGCAAGATTGGGGCCTGACTTCAAATCCTGCTAATTCCAATCTCCATCTTACTGTCCTTTGAATCTCTGTTATGTTTGTAAGATCAGGGAACTGTAAAAGCTGCAACATGAGGAACTTTGACGTTGATTGTTTCATATTTCTGTTTACCAGGTAATCAGATATGTAACTGTAGTTAAAACCGTTGACAATTTTACAAATTTCTCACCGCATAAGACAAAACGGGATCGTTATGACGTGTGAGTAGACACGTGCAAAAGTGATAAACACAAACTTTCTTGCCGCACTAATTTTTTGGTTACACCTGTCACTGCATACCCTAAACCCCTTTATATACTTTGTTGTATTTCTAAGGGAACTGTAATAGTCTCCACTTCGTGCAAGATTGCATCAGTCGATCGTTGGGATTTCAAATAAAAGTTTGACCACCGAGCGTCTAATCAATTACAAGAGTCATGTAAAAAGGTGTTGGTGTTGGCGCAACCTTGTGATGGCTATTAATTAAAAGGTGTAAAAAGGTATCAAGTGATTGCTTGTGTGAGGTTGAAATTAATCCAGAGGCTCCTCTCTCTACACATGCATCATGCACGCACAAGTATATCTATAGCTATACAAATGTCAAATGAAATGCCGTGACCGAGTTCCTATATTTCACAGAAACTATATACATATGCACATCTAAAATATTTCAGAAACAAAATTTCTGAAATATTTACAAAAAGTTCTTGCAGAGGCCATGGAGAAAGAAGAAGGGAACTACACGGTATGCATGCATAACTTACAAAGCAGGGGTTTTATGGTCGTCCTAGGTCCTGCTCAAATGCCGCATAAGTATTCGTTTAGGGACGCCTAAGCCCCTTAGGTGCTAGGCGAGCCCTGATCAAATCTCTCATTATTTTCTCGAACACTCCGGTGTTCTCACACGACCTTATTTTTATTTATTGCATGGAGTTTGACGTAAGTTTTTGGCATGCACAAACATATACATGCATAGCCATTTCTAGTCTAGCTCTAAGCATCTTATGTTTTTGAGCTGCGCTTCTTTGTTATATCATTTGATATGGAATCAAATTTTTTAGAGGGAAATTTTCATGGGCATGCATATAGTACCCTTGAAGGTCATGCTGATAATCACCAAAAGCTTCTGAATTCACAGATTGGATCCTCCTCCTCCGATTTTTACGCGTCGAATTCTTTCGACAAGTTGAGTTTCGCAGAGGTCATGCAGTTTTCTGATTTTGGTCCCAAGTTGGCCTTGAACCAGACCAAAACTTCTGAAGAAGAAAATGGAATGGATCCCATTTACTTCCTCAAATTTCCGGTTTTAAATGATCACAAATGGCCGGATGATCATCAGCATCTCTCTTTAATGACATCTCAAGATGTGGAAGATGATCGAGAAAGGGGTGATCAAGATGTTGAAGAGAATACCCAAGTGCAGGAACTGAAGTTCGTTGGAGAAGATAATGGAAAAAGCCCTTTAGTAGAAGGGAAAAGCAAGAGAAAGAGGTCGAGATCTATGAAGACTAGTGAAGAAGTGGAGAGCCAACGAATGACTCATATTGCAGTGGAAAGAAATCGAAGGAAGCAAATGAATGAACATCTTCGTGTACTGAGAGCTCTCATGCCAAGCTCATACGTACAAAGGGTACTCACTTCTTCAGAAATTTTCTGCTCCCGAACCGTATATACCGGACCGTCCCGAATTCTAATCCTGACCGTCCATCATTGATCCGACAGCCAGGATCAACAGCATATAAAAATTAAGTGATTCAACTCGTCTGATCAACAACGGTTAAGATTAGAAAATTTTCGCTCACTTCTTTCCTTAGAAATTCATTATATTTCTTCTTGATTGTTTAATGATTGCCATACTTTTGCATCTGAAGTAGCTTAGCTTGGTGGAAAATATGAGTGAGTGTTAAGACTGATGATTTTACTCTTGAAAAGTCGATATTAAACATCTTTCAGGGCGATCAAGCATCCATAATTGGTGGTGCTATAGAATTCGTGCGAGAATTGGAGCAACTTCTCCAATGCCTCGAGTCACAGAAGCGGCGGAGGCTGTACGATAGCAGCCAGCGTCCGGCCGGAGATTCGGCACAGGATCCTCCTCAGCCTCAGCCACAGCCACAGCCTCAGCCTCCATTGATTCTTCCTCCACTTCCTCTTAATCCTACTGACCAGATGAAGAGGGTTGAATATGAGAGTGGTGGCCTTTGTGAAGTAACAGCTGAGAGTAAGTCATGTTTGGCTGATGTTGAAGTGAAGCTTCTTGGGTTCGATGCCCTGATAAAGATTCTGTCCAGAAGGCGTCCCGGACAACTCATCAAGACCATAGCTGCACTTGAAGACTTGCAGCTTAGTATCCTCCACACTAATATCACCACCATTGAACAAACTGTACTTTACTCATTCAATGTCAAGGTAAGGAGGACTATATGTAATATCTCCGTTACAGTTTTCATCTAGATATGGTACATAAATTATCATAATATATAGTTTTTTTTAACTTGTTGTTCTACACGCAATCAGATTGGTGGAGAATCAAGGTTCACAGCTGAGGATATAGCCAACTCAATCCAGCAAATATTCAGCTTTATAAATGCTAACAGCTGCAGCAGCTGAGGAAGTACAAGGCTTTTGTTGAAAGCGCTCTGAATTTCAGATTTATATTTGTTGTTGTTCGAAGTTTCATAGTTTAGAAAACTTATTCCGATATCACTTTTGTCCTGTGTAATCAAAACTTCATGCCTAGTCATTTTCATCATGGGAAGATATTGAGGAATATGATAAGAGTTTCATGTCGATCCAATGGGTTGAAGAGATTGATAGTGTGCTGGTAATTATGGAAGTACAGCTGAAACAATAGACATCAAGCCACATACATTCCCTTCTGCTCCACCATTAAAGCCTCTCGAGTATTTGTTGAAATTGGTTGTGAGTACCTCACACTTCAACTCCCCAGGACTTCTTCATTAAAGATTATGATCCCATTTAGACAATGAACGCACATATAAATAATTTGACAATTTAATAGATGGAGGGATATCAATAACCCGGTTTCCAAGAGCAAATTCTTTGAACAACATTCTTTTTGCTGATTGTGTCGGTAGCATTCAATTAAATGTCAACGGTCCATTTTTGCCATTATCCGGCCCTTTAGTTTATGTTAATGGACGCACCAAATGAATACCGCCTATACTGGCAAGCAACAATTCTATCACATTTATTCTGCTAAAGAATCCTGCAGGAGTAATTCCAGCAGAAATAACCAATGACCCAATAGATGTAGGCCCAAATTCACTCAAAAAGATTCAATTTCAGTTGACGGAAAATTACCAAATGATCCTTCACAAAAATAACGAGCACCAGATAATTTGGAAGGGCAAAATGGAAATTCTGCTGATATATATACGTCCTTACTTGGCAGCCGACGCCATGGTTGAAATCAACACTTTTCCTCCACCGGAACTCCTAATGAGTAGTGTAGCTTCTGCTTCAGAAATCTCTCCGTTCGCTGCCGCCAAAGTCCACCCTGTACGAATGAAAGTTGTCCATACCTTCTAGGGCTAGCTCTGTGTGAAATGCCAACCTCGCCCACGGTGTAGGTTTTGAGATACAAGTGTTGCAAGAGGGTGGATCCGTCAATTTGTCTTATTTCCTGAATCGACAAAACATCTTTTGGAGGTGGGTTGGTCAATTCCCAAACTGACAGTTTTGTGGCTCCTTGGTGTCTTTGGCTCTAAGTTTGGCATATAACACGAGCACATGTTGCATATAACCTAAGTCCATCAAATGAACATGAAATGATGCACAAATCAAATGAATAGGGTATAATGTAATGAAAAATGCTACGCTAAGTAAGCTTAAAATATGATAAAATATGAGCTTATCAACTACCCCACACTTAGATGATGCTTGTCCTCAAGCACAAGAACAGTAAGAACTACCAGAGATGTAGTCAAGACAGTATGTATGCATGATGATCAATGTAGCACAAGTTCAGGAACTTGAATATGTCATGCATAATGAAGGTGTGTCTGGTTTGTGCAGCAGCTTGGATCAAGCAAGTCAGTGTATCTTTATGGTTCATAGTGGCTCTTTAAAGACATGGCTGTGGAGATATAGACTCAAGTCGAGACTTATATCTCGGTGGAAACAGTTTAAGGGAGGGAAAGCATCAATACACATCATCTTGGTTCATTTTTTAAAAGGTAATGTCGCTTAGGGGATTTGAATATGTGATGTGTGAGTGCAATTGTCACTACCATAATCACTAGGCCCACCCCTCACTACACATCATCTTGGTTTATGCTCTCCTAGCAGCCTCTAAGTGTGTTTTAGCCTACTTTCTACTTCTCTAGGGATTGATCGAACTTTTCATCAACTACCTCTAGCCTAATGCACGAGTCTTCGTAGCAATCTCAAGCTAATCCCCAACTCCATCACACTATTGTAAAAGGGCAATGTTTAGGTGAGGGCTCTTTCCTTGATGGTGTTGGAACAGGTCATAATGGTCCCTCACTTTGTCATAAATGAAACGTGGACAGTCATCTAAGTCCAATCTGCCTAAGGGATACTAGCAATCAACCGCTCTTGACCCTTCTTCTTCTGGCTTCACACCTTTGCTGTTTCTTCTGCTTGAGTGATCTTCTTTTTCAGCTTGTGTTGTAGCTCAACTCGTTCTTTGATGGTTTTCAAACTTCTGTGTGAGCTTCCTGGATTTGCTCCAGGTCTCCTTTAACTCTGAATGATGGACTTGAGACCTTTTTTGATCAACAAGGGGGAATTTAAGTGACTATGATCTTCTTCTTTTCAACTGCACACCTTCTCTTGTTTTGTTTCGTGAGATCTTTTGTCCTTCTTTTGTTGATTTCTTTAGCTTCAAACCTCTTCTTTCTTCAGCCTTCACAATTAAGCGTCAGCTGGCCTTCCATTGTGATCACGGGGTCAAGAGAAAGTTCACTAAATCTCCTCATTCAGATGACACTAGATACTGTGTCTCTCCCCTCCCTCAATCAAAAATGTGAATACCTAGCCTCAGACCCCACTAAACTCATGCATCACTTCCTTTCACCTCTATGAAGAGTTCAGTTTTCTTCGCCAAATAGGCATCAATAGGCAATTCAAGCCACAGATAGTGAGCATGCATAGTTGGTACTTACCCATTCTAACATGAGTGAGCAAGAAAGGCTATTCAAGAGAAAATTTTGGCCAGTTTGAATAAATATGAATGATAGAATGAAGCATGATGCACATGTATGCTACAACCCACCCCACACTTAAACCTTCACTTGTCTCCAAGTGAACAAATCAGAGCATGGTCAAAATATACACTTGATTTCCTAGAAATATACTCTATTGTCTAACAATTATACTCTGGGATTTTATGAAAAATTCAAAGGCAAGGAGTGACACAACCTGATGGTTGGTAGCATATCTTATGTCTCTAGGCAAAATGGATGCTCTTGGGGTTCTTTGAACTTGGTGATTGGGGTTTCACCCCACACTTAGTTCAAGCTCCACTTGCTGCTGTTTCATTCTTCAAAAAGATGGTTAGCAAACCTTAGGGAAAACATAGTACAATACTAACTACCTGGCTTGGGTTGCCTCCCAATAAGCTCTAAGTTTAGGGTCCTCAGATCGACCTTCTCTTTCAATCTTTGAAGCGCATAACTTCCTTTGTCTTCACCAAGTCTTCAGGTGAGGTGTACGCTTTGAGTTTGTGACCATTCACCTTGAAAACTCTCCCTTCTTGTATCTTCACATCAACAGAACCATAGGGATAGACCTTGACAACTTCATAAGGGACAAACCATATGCTCTTGAGCTTCCCTAGAAAGAATCTCAGTTTGGGGTTGAAGAGGAGTATCAGTTGGCCTTCATGAAAATATCTCCTATGAATATGCTTGTCAGATTAGATTCTTGTCTTCTCCTTGTATATTCTGACACTTTCATATGCATCATGGTGCAGCTCATCCATTTCAAAAGTTTGAAGCATCCTCTTGGCTCCTGCAGTTTCTATATCCATTTTCAAGTGCTTGATTACCCAGTAACTTTATGCTCTAACTCCACAGGAAGGTGGCATGGCTTGCCATAGACTAATTTGAAGGGGAGACTCCAATAGGGGTCTTGAATGCTGTCCTATTATCCCACAAGGCATCAGTGAGCCTTGTTGCCCAATCCTTCCTTGAAATGTTCACAGACTTTTCCAAAACCAGCTTGTAACGGAGGGACACTTTGTGCTTGACTCTGTACTTGGAAAGCAAGTTCTCGAATAACTTGTTTCAGAAATGTGATCCACCATCACTTATGATGAACCTTGGACTTCCAAACCGTGCAAATATGTTCTGCTTCAAGAATTTAACAACCACATCGGTATCATCTGTAGGGGAAGCTATGGCTTCAACCCACTTGGAAACATAATCCACTACAACCAAAATGTACAGATGACCCTGACTTGACGTAAATGGTCCCATGAAGTCAATTTCCCATACATCAAAGAGTTCAACTTACAAGATTCCCACCTGAGGCATCTCCTTCTTTCTTGACTGATTTCCCACTCTATGGCATCTATCACAAGTTTGGACGAACTCGTGTGCATCTTTGAATAGAGATGATCAATAAAATTTACTTTGCAGCACCTTAGTTGTTGTTCTTTGGCCACAAAAGTGTCTTCCACACTCCAAAGAATGGCATTGTTGCAGGATTGAGCTCATCTCCCCTTTTGGAATGCATCTTCGAATCACTTGGTAAACACATATCTTGTAGAAAAAGGGCTCTTCATATTGATAGTTCTTGAAATCATGGAAGAACGTTTTCTTTTGTTGGTAGCTGAAAGAGGGAAGCATGTTACAAGATAAATAATTCACTCATATCAGCATACCAGCGAGCTCGTTGGATAGAAACAGAGATTAGATATTCATCAGGGAAAGCATCTAAGATATGGGAAGATGAAGGAGCAGCAGAGGTGTTGCCTTCTAGCCTCGATAAGTGGTCAACTACCACATTTTCCACACCTTTTTTTCTCTGATTTCCGTATCAAATTATTGAAGCATAAGTACCCATCGAAGTATACTTGGCTTTGCATCCTTCTTGCTCATCAAATATTGAATGGCAACGTGATTAGAATAAACCACCACTTTACTGCCTAAGATGTAGGGCTTGAACTCGTTAATGGAATAGATAACAACCAACATCTCCTTTTCTGTTGTGGTGTAGCTTAGCTTGGCAGAACTGAGCATTCTACTTGCATTGTAGATGGTGTGGAATAGCTTATCCTTTTGTTGTCCAAACACAACTCCAACAGCAACATCAGAAGCATCACACATAATCTCGAAAGGTAGGTTCTAATCAGGTGCTGCCATCACTGGTATAGTGATCAAATGCTTCTTCAATGCTTCAAAAGACTTCAAACACTCACTTGTCATCTTGAATTCGGCTTCATTTTCCAGTAGATAACACAAAGGCTTTGCAATCAGAGCGAAATTCTTAATAAATCTTCAGTAGAATCTAGCATGGCCAAGAAAACTCCTTACTTCCTTCATTGACATAGGGGAAGGCAAGCTCTTGATCATCTTTCTCTTATCAACTTCTAAGCCTCTTCTTAATACTTTGTGTCCAAGCACTATGCCTGCTCTGACCATGAAATGACACTTTCCCAGTTAAGCACCAGCTGCACCTCCTTACACCTTATCAGCACTTTCTTCAAATTTGCTAAGCAGAATTCAAAGCTGTCTCCAGAGATACTGAAGTCATCCATGAAAACCTCTATAATCTATTCTATCATATCCGAGAAAATGGCCATCATACCTCTTTGAAAGGTTGCAGGGACATTGCACAAAACTAATGACATTCTCCTGAAAGCAAATGTGCCATAGGGGCATGTAAATGTGGTCATCTCCTGATCTTCAGGAGTCACTGTAATCTGATTATACCTGCTGTAGCCATCAAGGTAACTTTAGAAGGCATGACCACAAAGCCTATCCAACATCTAGTCTACGAAGGGGATAGGATAGTGATCCTTTCTCGTGGCTTTGTTCAGCTCCCTATAGTCCATACATACTCTCCAACCAGTCACTGGTCTTGTGGCAATCAGCTCATCATTTTCTATGGTCTGCAAGGTCATTACACCCTTCTTGGGGACACACTGCGCAGGATTTATCCATGTACTGTCAGAAATAGGATAGATCACTCCAGCATCTATCTATTTAAAGATCTCCTTTCTCACTACATTCTTCATTACTGGGTTCAATCTCCTTTGTGCAGCACTAACAAGTTTGCCGTGGTTTTCCAACAGAATTTTGTGCATACATAGGGCTAGAGAGATCTCTTTGATATCAGCCAATGTCCAGCCAATAGCTCCTTTTTGCTCTTTTAGAATACTCAACAATGCAGCTCTTCTTCATCACTTAACTCTTGGTTGATAAGTACTGGGTCCTTTCTCCTTCTCCTAGAAAAACATACTTCAGATGACTTGGCAGTGGCTTCAACTCAAGCTCAGGAGCTTGCATAAATGAAACCTGCTGTGGAGGGGGTCTCAATCCTAAAGATTCAAACTGCCTCGGCTCACATGTCTTTTGCTTCCTCATCCATTTTGCACACTACTACTACACTGTTGATACTTGAAGAATTTCAGAACTTTTGCTTGTAAGATAGGTGGTCAGGGGGTCTTTGCTATATCATAGCTCTTCAAACAGTGCCTCTTGACTAGTTTCCATGGCAATGCATTGCTCATTTTTAGGTAAGAAATCATCAGGCATCTTCATGGAGGGTGCACATGGAAGCATACATCTTCATCCTCTATTTGTAGCTTCAACTCGCCTTCCTTCATGTCAATTAGGGCCCATCCCATCCTTAAGAAAGAGTATAATACAGATGCTATGGTCCTCCACTCTAGGATAACAAAATTAGCAGGAAAAATAAACCTATCAACTTTCACAAGAACATCTTCTACAATACCTCTCGCCCTCTTCAGGAACTTGTCTGACATCTGCAAAGTGATCTCAGTGGATTGAGGCTCTCCAAAGACTAGTATTTGTGAGATTGAATAAGGCATCAGATTGATGCTTTCCCCTAGATCACACAATGCTCTCTCAAAAGTTTGCTCTCCAATGGTACAAGGCACCGTGAAACTCCCTGGATCAGCTAGCTTGGGAGGGATTTATCTGCTCAAGATGGCGTAACACTCCGCATTGAGAGGTATGGTCCCTTCATCATCAATTTTTCTCTGATGAGTGAGAGCGTCCTTCATGGATTTAGCATAGATGGGCATCTTCTCCAATGCCTCAGCAAAAAGTATGTTGATCTGTAGTTGTTTGAACACATTGGTGAATTTCTTGAACTGCTTTTGATACTCCTTGTGAAACCTCTTTGAGTAGGGCAGACTCCTCATAATCTCATAAAGGAGCTCTGGTTGCTCCCACTATTTCTTCTTCTTCGGCTTTGCTTGGCTTCCAACTTCCTGTTTTCATCTTTTTCCTCTTCTTCATCTTTTTTCTTTGATGGCACAACCACTGATGCTCGGGGTGCAGGCTCTTCAATCTCCTTTCCTGATCTTAAAGTGATATCTTGGCAGCTTTCCCTTGGATTATTTTATGTGAAGTTAGGTAGAGTTCCCTTCTGTCTCTCTTGCATTTGAGCAGCAAGTTGCCCAAATCCGTTTTCCAGCTTCTGGAGTGACACCTTATGGCCTTGAATTTTAGCTCTAGTTTTAGTCATGAAGCTTGCACTTTTCTTGGCAAGCTGTGTTAAGATATCTTGGATTCGTGTCCAATCTCTCCAATGTTGTTGTGTGCTTTTGAGATTTTTCTTGAAAGTCAGAGATATGGTCATTCTCGTTTCTCCTGGCTGGATTAGAAGTGTGTTGATACTAAGCTTTAGGGGCTTGCAGCAGTTGAAAATTCAAGGCACCCTGAGTATTGCTCCAACTAAAACTAGGAGCATCAATCTTCGTGAAGTTGTTATAACCACATTGCTGCCATTTTTGTTGGTTCTGCACATAATTCAGATGTTCCTCATCCACTTGAGTGATTCCTGCTTCCTCCATATATTTCACACGCAGGTTGTTTGACAACATAGACTTGAGAGGGCTGCTAGAATTTCGGATTTGGCATCAACTGTTCAACCGTGGGGGCAATAGAATGCAATGCTACAGCAAGTGCATCATTCTGATTTATGCTGTGGACTTGGTCAGTTACTCTTGAAGCTAGTCTCTCCACATACCACTTGTAATAATTCTGGGCCAAGGTCTCAAGCAAAGCATATGCCTAATCATAAGTCTTCTGCATAAAAGTTCCATTTCATGGGAAATTCATATCCCTTCTTGTGTTATGATTCAAGCTAAGATATAAGACTTGAATCTGTCTCCAATGTTGAAGACCATGGTTCGGGCAACTTTTCATCAATCTTTTAAACCTTTCCCACAATTCATACATGTTCTCCTATGGTCTTTGCCTAAAAGTTAGGATTTCATTCAATATCCTGGTAGTTTCTGAAGGTGGGAAAAAATATGCGAGAAAAGATCTCATTATATCATCCCAGGCTCTGATGGAATCCGGAGGCAAACTTTATATCTACTCTCTTGCCTTATCTTCAATGAGAATGGAAACAACTTTAGCTGAATTGCCTCCTGATCTACTCCATGAATCTTAATGGTATCACAAATATCCAGAAACTCATCCACATGAGTGCAAAGATTGCTTGTTTTAGCGCCTCCATAGGTGGAGTGAGATTGCATCAGCTGGATAATAGACGGCCTCAACTCAAAGTTGTGAGCTACGATTGGGGGTATCTTGATTGCATGGGCAGTTTCTGTGGCCTCAGGCATACCAAATGCTTCCAAAGGTCGGTCATCATCATGTGGAACCAACTCTTGGTTCATTCCTTCCATACTTTGTTCAGATTCCTCTTCAAACTCCTCTTCTGATTCTTCTTGCGGTAAAATGACTGTTCTTTGAGCTCTCCTCAAAGCTCTCAACTCTCTGCTGAGGGTCTGTTGTTCCTTAGGGTTAAGGGAATCACCAGATGCTAAGCTCATAAACTACCTGAAAACACCAAACAGAAATGTGAGACAAACTAAGACAAAAATAAAAACAGTTAACAATGTAGTTGTGTTACAAACTAAAAGCATGTATTGGGAAGTTACTCCCCGACAATGACGCCAAAAACTTGATGTGTGCAGATTGCGCTCAACTAAGTGCAAGTATATACTGACTCAAGTAGTACTTTGCGGCTGAGCAAAGGTCATATCCCACAGATAGTAATGCCTAAGACATGCTCCAATTCACAATAAACAACATAGTAATCGAACATTCAAGAGGGTGTATCTAATGATTTACTTAACTGAATGGAAAGAAACCAAGTGCAATGGAAAGATAATCGAGGTAGAACAAATGTTGTTAACACACTTGGACCAAACTAGCAACAACAATAAAGATAGAACACAATATGGAGAGATGACTTGAGGCTATGGTGTGTTGCCTTACTACACTTCTCATGACCTATTCTACGTACTAAATGCAAACCCCTTGCTATTCTAGAACCACAGAACCCATGTATGACTCGGACTATGGTCAAGTTACAAGTTAGTCTACCCAACATAGTGGCAAGTTAGGGGTAATACCCCAAGGACGGCCATACGCTGAACTAAAGGTCATAATGTGGACGGTTCCTTATACATGGCACCATAGGTTAGGGGTAATACCCCAAGAACGGTTATGTGAATGTGTCTAATGTGGAATATACACAAATAATTCCTCAATAAGTTAAAATTACCAAGATAAACTCATGATACGTCGGCCAAAATAACACAAGATTAACAAAACAGGACATACTCATTCTAAATAGCAAGTATGGTGCATATGATTCATAAAAACTACATCAAAAGCAGTATAGCTCGACTCGAACGAGCCTTAAGTCTACAAGATTTAGCTTATGCTTGAAATATGAGCTGATACAAACTCAAAACAGCAGCAAGGAGTTGATGCCATGGTTGAAATCAGCACTTTTCCTCCATCAAAACTCCCAATGAGCAGTGTAGCTTCTGGTCCAGAAATCTCTCCATTCGCTGCAGCCAAAGTCCCCCTGTATGAATGGAAGTTGTTCCTCCCTTGCGGGGCTAGCTTGGTGTGAAATGCCAACCCTGCCCTCGGGGGAGTTTTTGAGATACAATCATTGCAAGAGGGCGGATCCGTCAGTTTGTCTTCTTTCCTGAATTGGCAAAACATCTTTTGGATGTGTGATGGTCTATTCCGAACTAGCAGTTTTGTGTCTCCGTGGTGTCTTTGGCTCCAAGTTTGGCATATAACACGAGTACATGTTGCATATAACCTAACTCCATCAAATAAACATGAAATGAGGCAAAAATCAAGTGAATATGGCATAATGTAATGAAAAATGCTAAGCTAGGTATGCTCAAGATGTGATAAAATATGAGTTTATTATTTATATGTTCGAGAATATCGCAGTGCTCACACCGGATATTTTTCGTCAAAATGAAGAATTCATCAGATTTCGACTTTCTGATCATTGTTTGCCTGACCTTACAGTTTGAAATTGTGAATTTTTGACTCCTGGACGTGGAATTGAGCCCTATTTGTTCCGGACAACAAGTCCCACTCCGATGCCTGATGATGGGTTCGGCATGTCTGAGACTATCGCGGGGTGCATAATCACTTTCCAGGAGGCTTCCCGTCGAATAATCACATAAGCGACTTCTACTAAGGGCAGTGGGTTGATTTTCAGCAAATCTCTGATAATCGGCTCATAATCATCATTCAGTCAGGCGAGGAAGCCTAATAGCCTATGCTCATCGTGAATTCGATTAAATTTTTCAATATAATTGATTGTCACCATTGGATTTGGCCTTCTGCAATCAATTTCTATCCATAAGGATGAATATTGGCCGTAAAAATCCTTGATTGTAGTCGTTGCTTGCTTAAGCCTGTCTGCTTTGGTGATTAAATCATATATCTTGAGGGTATCCTCCCCTACAGTAAACGTTCTCTTCAAAATTCTCCACAACTCGTATGGGTTCGGATAGTGTGCATACTTCTGAACCAATTTCTGTTCCATAGACCTTGTGATCCAACTGAAAACCTGCGAATCCTGTTGCCTCCATTTCGAATAACCATGATCAGATTTGTCCGAGGCTTTTGCCTCCCCAGTGATGAACTGGAAATGACCCCTTTCCACGATATATACTTCCATAAGTCTGGCCCAACGCACGAAGTTGTGGTCATTGAGTTTGAACTCGGTTACTGCAGACATATTCTGTTCCTTAGACTCCAGATTAGAGGACGAAGAGGAGACATTGTATTTGTTCTTGGACTTTTGCTCCATGAATAATTGAAATTGTTTGAATTGTTCGGCTAGATTGCTGCTTTGATCGGTCACCTCCGGGACTTTTTCTCCTATGGTGCGCAGTATCATCGAAAAAGAGAGGGATAACCCTAAGTAGATGACGAAAACCAGAAATAATCCTGCTCCGATACCGTAATAAGCGGAATTGGAAATAGAGTTCGTGAAGATTTTTACTTGTATTCCTTGATAAGTTTTTATATGAATATATAGACACTAATACACAACTACCCCTAAATATAATCTCTGTCAAAATATAAAAATGATTTATTCAAACCCTTTCCTTAATACATTGTCAATTTGGCACAATGCACAATGGATTGGGACCGTCGTGAGCCCCCTCCTCGCGAGATTATATGCAGTAGGAAGGCGATCATGTATCAATTCCCAGCAGAATGATGAGATTTTGGTAGGTATCACACGCGGATCCACACCGTGTTAGCTATCTTGTTTACTTCATTTGCCTACCACTTAACTTGCAACAATCTTCCATGCGTGTCAGCACTGGTGTAGATTTCATTAGATTTCCATATCCATCTATCAGGATGATTTTCAGAGGGCGGAGCTTGCTCCAGTAGATACGAGAGCTCAATCCACTGATTCAATTCAGTCTCGTTGAACTGTCTATGCCAAAGCCAGCTCTAGTTTCAGCTATGCTCAAAATATCCCATTTCTGCTATCTTCGCATGTTTATCAACTGCCATGATGTTGGCTCTAACGAAGATCGAAATTCATTTTTCTGGTAACACTTTGATTAATAATTAAACATTGTATTTCAAAAATAAATAATCATAGTATTTCTAAAATTAAAAACGTAGTATCACTAATCTTAATAATCACATCACTATTCTAAATAAATTATTTGACATAGTATATAAAAATATAAATAACCATAGAACATTTCTAAATAATCATAACAATAACAAATTTTATAATGTGCATCTTATAATCATAGTAAGCATTACAAAAAACAAGTATAATATAATTTTGTAATATGCAGCTTATAAATTTCAAAAAGCAAGTCTCGTGGGCTATTGTTTTTTTTTGGTAGGTCTATTGTTATGACATTTGTTGGTGAAGACAGCTATAGAACTCAATAAGTGTAATTGTTAATCCCAATGGTTGGGTTACTGGTAGATTACTTGAACTTAAAATTCTAAAAATAGTAAGAAATTCTGGATTCAATTGCGAACAATTATTTGAAATTACGTTCGCAGCTTTAGGCTCTGGTCATATTGGAAGGCAAATTTTTAACTGTGTCCCATTTTCTCGAGTCCGTTGCTAAATTGTCCCGCCGCGCTAGTTGCTTCCGCCCGACAGAGCCACGCGCGGTCGGCACTCGCGCGGATGCTAATTTGCATGAATGCCTTCTGCACGGCTTACGAATTAAGGAAGCGCGGATGCCAACCGCGCGGGCCTCTTCCCGCCCAATGTGGCCAAGGGCGCGAATGGCCGCGCGGAAGCAAACCGCGTGGCCTCTAGTGTAAATACGCCCTCCCCCCTTCATTTTCAACACCACGAATCAAATAACACATCTCTAATTGGCAAGGAAGAGCTTATTCGACAGCAGCGAATCGATTAAAGCTACAACAAAGTTTTTCAAGTTTAAAGTATTTTTAATAAATTGTTAAATTATTTAATTACGAAAATATTAATTATTAATATTAAATTTATGCATTATTCTTATTATTAAAATATATTTTGTAGATATCAATATGAATACAGTTAGGATGAGAGTCAGCGTCCCGGTCTGTATCGTCCAGATTCTCAAGAAGTTATTGGAGATCTGGAGGATCACAGAAGTACACGTATTTTGAGACGTGAAATTTTAAAGGACGCAATATAACTTGCAGGCATCCCGATAAACATCTTCATGAGATTGATTTGCCTAATCGTGTTATCCCGTATATAGTTAATGCTTGGTTTTGGGGTGTATATCAGAGTTGTCCAATGCAGACAGATTGGCATTTTGTGACGGCTTTGATTGATCGATGGCATCCTCGCACTCACACATTTTGGATGCCATTCGATGAGTGTACCATCACGCTGCAGGGTGTTTATATGATATGGGAACTCCCACTTAATGGGCTGCCAGTTTCTGGAATGGATGATACTGGTGGGACATGGCATTTACCTCGTATCCAGCCGCTTATGGATCAGTTGTGCGACATGGCTGTTGTTCCGACGAATATTTCTGAAGGTATGCTAAAGACTTCCTCGTTAGGGAATAATTAAAAATCAATGCAAATAGATGAAAATAGTGATGAATTAGAAGTACAGTATTTTGTCCGGGGTATTCTAGCCCTAATTTTGGGTGGGCTTATATTTCCGGATCGTAGCGGATGTAGGATATCTTTTGATATGTTGATGTACATAACGAATTTTGCGACGATACCCATGTACAGTAGGGGTAGTGCGTTGTTGTGTTGCCTGTACAACAACATGTGCAGGACTCATGTGGATGACTACAAGAATGTGGGCGGCACAATAAAATTATTGCAAATATGGGAATATTCACGTCTTATCTCCATTGCGCCGATCCCTACTAGTATCATTCCGTCTCACCTAGGTCGAAGACGTGCATATATTCCAGAGGTATTCGGGAATCGATTTTTGACATGGAGGAGAAGTGGAAGAACAACAGCGCACAGAGTTCGAATGTTGCGGCTGTACTTGGATGTCCTTGGGGTCTCTCAGGTATAATCTTATTTTTATTATCTATCTGCCTTCATTTTATTATAAATTATAAGTTCCATTTTGATTTTTATATTATTTTTTATAGTTTAATTCCACCCCATATACT
>JAOYMZ010012394.1:0-20659 GCA_025802335.1 Pinguicula primuliflora
GTGCACACTCTTTTCACCGTAGCCTAATGAAGCAAGAGAGCGGTTAAAAGATGAAAATTTTAAATCCAACCACAGACAACGGAGTTCATATTCGATAAGAAACAAAAAGCAAATTACAGAGAAAATTGGGTTAGTACCTGGTCAGCCGAAGCCTCCGAGATGGATTCCCGAATTTTACGCGCTTGCTCAAAAGCAACTGGCAGAGACATCTCCTCCATATTCAAATCCACCATCGATGGTTATCGAAATTGAGTGATAGTTTTTGTATTGGGGAGGAACAGAAATATGTCAAGCGGTTGGGCGATCAGAGGATTCAACGTGGCAAGTAGGCACACGGTAATACCGTGCACCTGCATCGTTCATTGCGCTCTACAAAAATGTGGGCTTCAAGGCCCGGGACCTTTTAAGGTATTCTAACAATATCAACATTTTTTTTTTAAGGTAGGTAAGTTGGGAGAAATATTCCTGCAACTTTCTAGTATTCGAGAGTTTTTTACACTCCCGACTAATCAACATCAACAATTTGACAATTTTTTTGATATGTCCTCGCGTCAGATCGAATTTTCTAATATATCATCATTTGTGCTTTCGCTTCCAAGGTTCGGGAGTCTCACAGCCTTCCAAAAACCAAGAGTTTGAAGTATCGCATTTTGCACGAGCATTCGTCATTAATAGTTTTAATGATGGTAGTTAGCAACTACCATTCTTCCCAAAACGGTGGATATGATACCAGTCTTTAAAAGACCTGTTGATTTTACAAAAATGATAGAGACACCTAATGGCTTTACACCAGATTTGGTGTCATCCCAATACGGCAGCGTTTTCACTTAATTTCTTTGAAAATGATAGAGGCAGCATTTTCACTTAATTTCCTTACCATAAACACCCCCTTCTCCGTCTCGCCCAACTCCCATCTTCATAAAACTCACAGAATTCACACATCTTGTCTTTTGATGTAGTTTTTATTTCTTCAATTGGTTAATTTGCATACGGACGAAGTGATTCTCGTCGTTTGCCGGCCTCATGGAATGCCCGAGTGGCGGAGGGTGTGACACCATCGAGAGTGGCGGAGGAAGAGGTGGGAGCAGCGACGCCGGTGCATCTTGCTTGATTCCCGACGGAATTGCGGAGGAGAGTGAGAGAAGCGGAGAGAGCTGGTGGCCGAGACAAGAAACGACAACTCTGCTTAAAATCCTTTCGGATATGTATGTTGCTGTTCAAGATGCAACCCCCAAAGCTCCATCGTGGGAAGAAGTTTCCAGACAAGGGCAAGGGTTCCATGTCCTTAGATCTTGACATCGGAAATCTCCAAAAAATCAGAATCTAGAAATTAGAAGATTTTCAATTTTTATTTTGTAATTTTATTTTATTTATTCTTCAATTTATTTTACTACAAATAGATTATAGAGGAGTAAAACGCTGCCGTATTCGGATGACACCAAATTTGGTGTGAAGTTATTAGGTGTCTCTATCATTTTCGTTGATTTTAATGAATATATTTTTAATGTTATATATTTTTTTTAAAAATTATTGATACAGCCACCTCTCCACCAATGATTTTTACAAAACAAAATAGGCCTAATTACGAGAATTCTAAATCTATAGCTAAAGGTGTTACAACCTAATTGCATTTTTTGATCTTGGTGCAAACTTGCCAAGCCCTTTTCGTAGCCCACCATATCAGCACATTTATCTCTTCTTTAAATCTGAGAATTGCTCCCGCAATCTACGCACTCACGAATGCAATTTCGCTCCTATTGATTTCTTTATTTGTGCAGCAACAACTTTGCTTCTTCAACTCCCGATTCCGGCCAAGACTTTTGCCTCACTTTGCCATGCATTTCCTCCCAATCGGGTTATGAAGCCAAGCAGGCAAAAAACAGAAAATTCTCATCAATGTTTTTTCAAGCAGATAGAAGCATCAGTAATCATCATGCTTTTTTCATTATCTTTGAATGATCCCATCAAAGTACATTTTCCTGGAGATGTTTGATGAAGTCAAGTCAGATGCTGAGTTTGTTACCTGTAGTTTAAGTTTGTATTCTGATAACATAACATATGAGAAAATTGTGCGTGTGAAGGCGTGTTTCTGCTTTTGTAAAACTGCCTTCTATCTTTGTATAAATGCGATAGGAAGAAATGAGAAGAGGCAAGTTTTTCCCTCAATCATATTTTTCCTTCCTGTCAAGAAAGCTTTCGAAAAACCAGAACTTTCAGAAACATAAGAATAGAACAACTCTGTTCTTCATAACATACATAATCTTCCTTCGTTCATTTGCAATTCTCTAGATTAAGTCCGTACACTCTTCTATCAATGGTATCAGAGCTTCATGGTTGCACAAAATCCAGGCGTTCAACCACATGTCGGAACGGCCACACCGTTTTTTACCGGCGAAGGATACCAGGTTTGGGCTGTTAAGATGAAGGCTTATCTTAAGGGTGAATTGTTATGGGAAGCCGTGGAGTCGGATGTTGAGCCCATTCAGCCAAATGCTAATAACATAAATCAGGTGAAGATGTATGAGGAAAAAGTTTCTCGACTATATAGAGTTATGAGTGTTCTTCATCAGTCTGTTGCAGAGTCTGTGTTTGGACGGATTATGGATTGCAACACTGTGAAAGAAATTTGGGAAGAATTAGAGCGTATATTTCAAGATAATACTCGAACTAAACAACTCTTTTTTAATCTGCGAAAAGAGTATGGAATGACATTTATGCTGGAACATGAGAAGTTGAGAGATTATATCGACAGATTATTGAAAATTGTGAATCAGATTCGGTTGTTGGGAGAAAAAGTAGAAGAGAAACGAATTGTTGAAAAAATCATGGTTACTTTACCACCTAAATTTGAGGCAAAGATTCATTAGAAGATGTCTATGATGTATCTGAAATGTCAGTGGCTGATCTGGTAAGTGCCTTAGAAGCTGCTGAACAGAGGATGACATTTAGAGAAGTTAATAAGTCAGGTGATAAGGCACTGATGGCCCAAAGTTTACTGGTAAGTTTGAAGGGAGATTGGATAAACAGGAAACGAAGATAGAAGGAAAGAAGAAAAAAACATGGGATAAGAAAGACTTACCAAAGAAAAATCAAGGATCTTCTTCTACTTCGGTAAGAAAGAGTGGGAAGTTTCCACCTTGTGCTTATTACAAAAAACAAATCATTCCGAGAATTATTATTTCTTTAGACTGAAGCTCAGTGCAAGAAGTGCAAGCAATCTGGTCATATAGATAAGGTATGCCCAGAAAATAAATTAAAGCCACAGGGACAGTAAGTTCAGACCTCTGAGGTTTTGGATTTGCCTGATGATCATATTTTTGTGGCGTCTATTGAAATTGGTAGCACTGATTCTGGGAATACTTCTTTGAAATGGTTGTTGGATTCGGGTTGTACACATCATATGACTTTTGAAGTAAAGTGTTTTAGCTCTTTATCTAAATGAGCTGGTTGTACAGTCAAGATTGGGAATGGTTCTCGATTGAAAGTTGAAGGAGAAGGAGATGTGGAAGTAAACACTTTGGCGGGGATTAAAAGAATCAAGGATGTGTTTCATGTACCTGAAGTAGTACATAATCTGCTAAGTATGGGTTAGCTCCTCGAGAGTGGATATAAGTCCATTTTGAAAGATGCAAAATGCAATATATATGATCCTATGGGTGAGTTGCTGTTTTCAATATCTATGGTTAACAGAAGCTTTATGCTTGATTTAGCAAATATGAATGCTCAAGCGTTTGTAAATCAAGAAGACATATCTGAAGTTTGGCATAAATGGTTTAGGCAACCTCATATGGTGGCTTTGCAGTTTATGGAGAAAAAGAGTTTGGTGGGAAATTTACCTCCTGTCCAGTCTGTAGAAGGAGTGTGCAGTGTGTGTCAACGAGGTAAAGCAAGTCAGTTATCCTTTCCTGTTAATAAAGCACTGTCAACTACTCAAAGGCTTGAACTGGTTCATTCTGATATATGTGGACCAATGGGTGTGGAATCTATAGGGGGTATGCGATATTTCTTAATATTCATAGATGATTTACTTGCTACTGTTGGTGTTATTTCTTGAAACAGAAGTCTGAGGTGTTCTCTTGCTTCCAAGACTCCAAAGCTGAGGCAGAAAAGCAAAGTTCATGTTAGTTGAAAAATCTAAGAACAGACAATGACATGGAATATTTATCTGGTCAATTCCAGACTTTTTTAAAAGAGCAGGGAGTAATTCATCAGCTCACTATTCTGTACAATCCTCAGCAGAATGGAGCAAGTGAAAGGAAGAATAGAACCTTGATGAACATGGCCAAGTGCTTGATGATGGAAAAGGATTTATCAAAGGAGTTCTGGGCAGAAGCAATATATTATTCTGTGTACCTTCAGAATCGTCTTCTAAGTAAACTCTTGAAAGACAAAACACCCTTTGAGGCCTGGACTAACAGAAAACCTTTTGTTGAGCATCTGAGAATATTTGAAAGCATATGTTACTCCTTAATACCAGAAGTAAAGCGAGATAAATTGGAAAGTAGAGCAGAAATTGGTATTCTTGTCAGTTACAGCTCTATATCGAAGGGTTATCGTGTATAAAATCCGGTAAGCAAGATATTGTCAGTATATAGAAGTGTTCTAATGGATGAAAATGCAAAGTGGAATTGGGAAAGTATGCAAGTTCAAAATCAGAATGATATATCTACTAGGTTGGAGAATGATGAAGATCTCCTTCCAGAAACTGATGAACCTTCTGTCAAAGGTACAAGACCTCTGAAAGATATTTATAACCGATGTATTTTAGTAGAGACTGAACCTACGGATGTTGAGACTGATATGAAAAATCCAAAACGGAGGCAAGCAATGCAGGAGGAGCTTGCTATGATCGAAAAGTATGAGACTTGGACCTTAGTTGATAGACCTAAGCATAAAAATATCATTGGTTTGAAGTAGATTTTCAAAACCAAACTGAATGCAGATGGATCTGTCAACAAATATAAAGCAAGATTGGTAGTAAGAGGATCTGATCAAGAGGTAGGAGTGAATTATTCCGAAACTTTTGTACCAGTAGCAAGGTTAGATACCATTAAACTGCTCTTATCTCTTGCTGCTCAAAAGGTTTGGCCTGTTATACATTTGGATATTAAATCTGCGTTTTTAAATTGTGAGTTGGATGAACAAGTGTTTATCTCTCAACCTCCTGGTTTTGAGAACAAACTTGTTCTTGAAAAAGTTTATTTGTTGAAAAAACTTTATACGGCTTGCATCAAGCACCAAGGGCTTGGAATCATAAGCTTGTTAAGATGTTGATAGATTCTGGTTTTGAACATAGCAAGAATGAAGCAACATTATATCTAAAATTTACTAAGTCTGGTTGTGTCATTCTATCTGCTTACGTTGATGATATTATGCTTACTGGAAATGATAAATCTAGTATGCTTGATGTGAAAATGAAATTACAGTCATAGTTTGAGATTACGAACCTTGGAAAGCTACATTACTTTCTTGTCCTGCAAGTGACTCAAACAGATATCGGTTTTTATATCTCACAAGAGAAGTTCGCTACTGAGCTGTTAAAGAAGTTCGAAATGCTGCATTGTAAGGCAGTAAGTACTCCTTTAACTCATGACATTTCTTTGCATAAAACTGATGATGCTGAATTGTGTGATGCCTCAAAGTATCAAAGTTTGATTGGTTCTCTGTTATACTATGCCCTACAAGACCGGATATTATATTTGCTACTAATCTGCTGTCAAGATTCATGACTACTCCTACTGAAACACACCTTATTGCTGCTAAGAGAGTCTTGCGGTATATTAAAGGGACAGTAGGATATGGTATTATGTGTAAACATGATATACCTGTATATCTGCATGGTCTTGTAGACAGTGACTTTGAAGGATCTTCAAAAGATATGAAGAGTACTTCTGGATATTGTTTTTCTTTGGGTTCAGCTATGTTCTATTGGAATTCTTGCAAACAACAAACTGTGGCACAATCCACAGCAGAAGGGGAGTATGTAGCTGCTGCATCTGCTGTGAATCATGCACTTTTGTTGAGGAAAATACTGGAGGAGCTGAAAGTGTTGCCTCCAGGACCTATACCCTTAGGCTGTCCGCAACCATGGAGGAAGTTTCCTCCCTTTTTACCTATACCTATCACATCAATCTACTTTTCTCTTTCCTATCTATCCTCCATATTTTCTCTCTCCTATCTGTCCTTCATATTTCACAACCATAGAAGGAAATTTGCACCCCTACATTTTTATTATTATTATTTTATAATTTATTTTATCATACTTTTTTATTAAATATTAATTAAATAATAAATACTTAATATATTAAATAATTTATATAATATTTTTATATTATATTATTATTATAGGGGAGGAAAGTGGGTGGAAGGAAATCCTTCCACCCAGCTTCCTTCCACCCACTTCCATGGACACCTAATGGAAACTTCCCTTTCCACAACTTTATGGACAGCCTTATTATGTGAGAGTAAATCGGCTATAGCAATGGTGAAGAATCCGGTTTTCCATAACCGTACAAAGCATATCAAGATCAAGTACCATGCTATTCATGAAGCTGAACAAGAGAAACTGATCACTTTGAGCTTCTGTGGATCTGAGGATCAAATTGCTGATATATTTACTAAAGCTCTACAGAAAGAAAGACATGCAATGCTCATGAGGAAGCTAGGAATCCTGAAATCACTCAGCATCAAGGAGGAGTGATGAAGTCAAGTCTGATGCTGAGTGTGTTATCTGTAGTTTAAGTTTGTATTTTGATAACATAACATAGGAGAAAGTTGTGTGTGTGAAGGCGTGTTTCTGCTTTTGTAAAACCGCCTTCTATCTTTGTATAAATGCGATAAGTCAAAATGAGAAGAGGCAAGTTTTTCCCTCAATCATATTTTTCCTTCCTGTCAAGAAAGTTTTCAAAAAACCAGAACTTTCAGAAACATAAGAACTAGAACAACTCTGTTCTTCATAACATACATAATCTTCCTACGTTAATTTGCAATTCTCTAAACTAAGTCCGTACACTCTTCTATCAATGTTCAATAATATAGCTAGCCACATCTCTGGTTGAGTTTAAACCACTTGAGGACCCTCTTTTTTGGGGATCCCAAACGGTTGATGTAATCTGATATAACTCTCTCCATGCATCCCAGACTTGCTGAGCTCCCCCTCCTCACACCATCGATAGCTCATGCTGGCAATTCACCAATCCTCCCAGGCAGATTACGTTACAACAGCAAGAGATACCAACAGAGAGATGTTATCAGCAATTATCACAATGAATATAGCAACAGAGCAGTAAGCTTTTTCATCATTAGGGAAATCCAGCAATGTTACCTTGGCAGAGGTGCTTACTAAAATTAGCATACACCTCCGTGAAACGGTACCATATGAGGATCTACTTTGCTGGGGATCCTAGGTAGTCGAGGCAACCAGAATAATCTTTTTTCACCATGTTGTTTTTTACCAATCTTGATGAGTTCTGATCAGATAAAGTTGATGCTTTTCCCCTCTTAGACTTGAGCATCACTGTGCATCAGCAATTTAGTATGGCCTGACAGCTCTTCTTCAGCGAAAAAATTATGATCCCTGTGCTCCAGCCCCCACTTCATCAATGGTACCGCGATTTTCATTGATTTCAAGCTAGTGGATAATAACTTTATATGAGCAGACTGAGTAAGGGTCTCTCTTACTTTGGTAGCTTATATATAATCTTTCCACGGGCATTTGTCCTCCTGCTTATGTAACAAATACTTATGAGATACCAGAACTGCATCAAGAGGGATCACATAACTTTGATATCGCTGCAAACAAGTTTGTAACACATCCAGTGCTTCGAACTTCCGGTCATAGACAAGAGAGAAGGCTTCAATCAGATTTCCTTCATTATTCCTAACAATCCCACCCACTCCAGTTGTAGAACTTGATGCAGTTCTGTTTCAGGCAAAAGTCAGCCTATGGGCAGGAGAAACAAGACCAATCCACTGGGCTCGCCTTAAAATAGTAGGAGGCTCAGGTAGATAAATTTTAGCAACCAGAAGGCAACCATTCTCTTCATCATTCGGGGACTGCGTAGTTTTACTATGAGTCAAGATATCTTTTAGCAACATTTTTACAACAGAAATCACTTATTCAAAACTCATTGGGGTATCATCAAATCATATTTGACATCTATGCTATCAGCGGTACAATTTTCAGACAGTAAGATATAGACCTTCCTCTAGTAACAGAAAGCCACTGATTAAGCCTTTGTTCTTGTGAGACGATAGCTGAGGGGACTTTAAATTTTTCTTCATAGAACTTCCAAATATGTCAGGCTAATTCCCCAAATGATAAGAGATGATCAATTGTTTCCTCCTGCGACTTAGTAGGCAACAAACACAACGAGATCTTATCGCAACCCCCCTACATTGAACATTTTTGTCCACAGGCAGAGCATTTTGCTGAGCCTTCCATGTTAAGAGACTTATTTTTGCAGGCACAAAGAAATCCCAGAGTTGTTTAAACCTTCTACTCTTGATTGCTCGATGTCGAATAAGTTCCCACGCTTGTTTGAAACTGAATCAACCTTCTTTCTTAGGTGCCCACACTGGTCTGTCATCCCCAGGAATCCTTTCGATTGCAAGAATACACTCTTTGACCATTTCAGGAAGAGTTATTCTGGACAAATCCTAGGAATCCTGCACAATAATGGATTGAACAAGATCTGCATGAACATTTGAATCCGTAAAGCCACTTAGATCATGCCCATTAAGCCATTTATCATGCCACAAGTTGACTAAACTACCTCTGCCAATAATCCAATGAATTTGATCAAGCATGATATTTTTAACTTCCAACAATCGTTTCAATGTGTGAGGACATTTTCGAGAGCTCATATAGCCATAGTGAGTTGTTCTCTGACCATATTTCGTGGCCATAAAAGAAGCCCATAAAGAATCTCCCTTTGTGAACGACCACAAAAACTTCATTGAAGCTGCCAAGCAAATATCATGAAATCTCTGAACACCTAGATTCCCTTCATCCAGTGGCAGACATATCCTTTTTCATTATGTCCAATGACATTTCTTTTGACAGTTACCACCCCATTGAAATTTGGCAAAAATCGACTCCAGGTGTCTATCTATTATAATTTCTCGCGAGAAACGATGCGTAAAAAACAATTGGGAATGAATGAAACGACACGTACAATTTGGACTGAATCTACGCCCCATTCACCTTTTCTCAGATCATGGCTTCTCCAGATCGTGGCCTCTTCTTCCATCCTCCTACGCGCAAGCAAACCCTCGATCTGCCGCAAAGCAACACATTTCTTTCCCCCACGTTCAGATTCCTTCTCTCCCACGTTCCGCGGCCGTTTCTGTTCGTGCACTATTGAGGTCTTCGATTTTGCCCACATCTGTGAAACATCCATCTGCACAATCCACCGCACCTCCTTCTCCCATGTTCTCCCACCTACTGACCGATTTCGGAATCCATAAACGAGGAGACGCAATCAAACCTCTCGAATGCGTACTTGAATCAATGAGCCTCCTCCAACCCTTCTTCTACCACTCATTTAGTTCGGTCTGCTCATATGGGAGGAACCCCAAGAATTTGCAGCAGTAGAAAACCGATGGTGATGTCAAAGTCCCTTTGAATTGGAGATCATTTCCATGCAGACGACCATTAATTTTTTGTCTTGAATGGAAACTCTCTTCTTCCCATCGGTAATTTGACTGTTGTTTTTTGTTTTCACAATCTGCCAATCTATAATTTCAATTTTTATGTTTTGTGAACTCGAATGCCTAAATCTCTTATGAAGTTTTGATGTTTTCGGATTTTGCTCACGGCAAAAGATGGATCTTACGATTTTCAAATCAACTAATGCCAATTCACGATTGTCTTCCTCTTGAAAAGATTCCTTCCAAGCAATCAGCACTTGATTGGTCAGTGTGTGTTTTCTCCTTCCATAGTTTCTGCTACACGCAGTTCATCGGAATAACTCAGTTTCACCCAGGCGAGGTCAATTCATGAATATGGCTAGTTCAGTTTGATTCTGTTGCTTCCAGGACACTGGTTCCGCAAGATAGGTGTCTGTTGGGCGCCGACAATGGTAGATGACATACAATTTTGTATCAATGTCTCTCCACCATATTAGAAGTGTTTTTTAAATTCTTGTGTTTTGAGTTTGTAATTCATTCGTATCTTTCAACTGCTGTATGTAATCTTGCTGTAACATCTTTCTGGTTTTATTAGGTGATTCGAAGGTTGGTAAAGCAGCCATAGGAATTCTGAACTAGTTGTATTATAATTTTGCTCGGGAATAGAGACATGAACTGATATATTGGAACAGAAGACAAAAAAATGTCAGATCAAAATCAACTCCCCCCGCCCCCAAATACTGAGAAATCTGTTGCTCCAACTTTCTACCTTATTTTTCACTTTCAGAATCAATGAAGAAAACAAACATGATTTCTTCCTTCCTCTGTATAAAGGGGCCCCTAGACAAACATGAGGAAATGTGCTATGGGATATACCAGACCATGAAGCAATGTTCTCAATCTGCTCAGGAGAAGCCTTATCGGATATGAAAAAATTACTCTTGCTCAAGTTTACTTTCTAACCAGACATCAGCTCTTATTCTTTCTGCAAAGAAAATACTTCAGTAATAGCTCTATTTGTGCCTCTTATGAACAATAATAGGTCATCCGCGAAAGCCAAATGAGATATGCTATCACAACCTCTCGGAGTCTTATAAGAACACCACAGTTTGTCAAAACTCAGTTGATTCAGCCCTCTACTCAATGCTCCAAATGCTATAACGAATAAAGTTAGAGAAAGTGGATCTCCCTGCCTAACTCCTCGAGAGGCTGGAAAAAATCCATAGTTCTGACCATCGAGACACTATTCTCCAAACCACATCTATAAATGTCTCTAAAAAGCCAAATGCTCGAAGAACCCGAATAAGATGGATCCAAGAAACCCTATCAAAGGCTTTCGCCATATCCAGCTTTATAGCAACATTGAAACCTCCCTTTTTCTATCAAGAGAATATAACATTTCTTGGGCCAGGAGTGTATTATCTAAAATAAGACGGCCTTTCACAAACCCGCTCTATTGGGGAGATATGATATAAGGTAAAATAACAACCATCCTATCAACAAAAATCTTTGTGATCACTTTGCCAACAAAATTGCAGAGGCTGATCGGACGAAATTCAGACATGCTACTGGGATTTTTTACCTTAGGCTCCAAGCACAAAAGCGTAGATGTAATTGCTCTGGGTAACTCTTGCCCAGCGAAAAAATGATGCACCAGCTGGACCGTATTAGTAGCAATGATATCCCAGCAATGCTGGAAAAAAGACCCAGAGAAGCCGTCAGATTCGGGCGCACTTTCCTCATTCAAAGAGAAAACAACAACTTTTACTTTGTCAACATTCGGCCACTGCATTAAATCATTGTTCATCTGTTCAGTTACTAGGTAGTGAATAGTATTCAACAATAAGGGGGAGGCTACTAATGTTTCAGCCCTCATCATGTCGGAGTAATAGTCGACCATCATCTAAGGAATCTCCTTTAGAGGAATGATGCTACCATCATCTGCTGGGAAGGAGACATGTGCAGATTTATATATTCTAATGGAAACTGTGTGATAGAACAACACAGTATTCTTATCCCCATCTTCTAACCATTTTATCCAAGCTTTTTCCTTCCAGTAAGTCTCTTATGCTAGCGCATTCTGTTCATAGATCATTTGAGCTTCAATATATGCTTGCTTATCACTACAGAGTTTGAAGAATCACTTATGGCCTCTAACTCCTTTAGCCTCATTTCTGATTTTTTGAGATTCTAAAAAATGTTTCCGTAAATAGCTTTGTTTCAAATCCGAAGTGTTTTACGTAGTTTCTTCAGCTTATAACAGAATATGTGTGCAGGATCAGAGGCTAGACAATCCAATTCCAAAACCTCTTTTACCACTCTAAAAAAATATGGATGGTTTAGCCAAAAGCGACGAAATTGAATTCTGTCTGGCACTCCGGTACTGGGAGACTACAATTCAAGTAATAGAGGGCATGATCAGAAAGCCCTCGGTGCAAATGTGTGACTTGTACCTTGGCACCTTCCATTATCCAACTTTTTTGATAAAAAAAAACTCTGTCAAATCATTTGTACACCCACTGTGATTATTGCACCTGGTGAAATCGTATCCAACATAACCAACATTCGTTAGGCTGCAATCACTAATAGCATCTATAAAATTTGATTTTGCCCCCATAGAAACCAGGACCTCCCTTCTTCTCCTCAGCCGAGATGACAGTGTTAAAATCCCCTTCAAGTTAAATAGGGTCAGATAGGGATTGACAAAGAATTCTCATATCCTGCCAACTATGTCTACCAATTCTAGTACAAATAGCATAGACCCCACCCACGTAACAACACTGAGAGCTATTGTGAAACAAAACTTGCATCACCAGAAGCTGAGGCAAATCAATAATCAAAGAGTATTCAATTTGACTTTTCCAAAACATCCAAATATGACCCGAATAGTTCAAGACACCATCATCAAACTTTAATTTTTTGATCAGAGGGCGCCATTCTATCACGGTGAATTTTTGGCTCAGTAATGATCAAGAAGTCCAGTTGATAGAGTTTATTTAATCTTATAAGTCTTCGTTGAGATGGAATATTTCCAAACCCTCTTATATTCCATATAACTCCTTCAGTCATTTATGAACTTTTTGGAAATTTGATCTTGTAGTATAACCTTTTACTTTAGCTGGAGATGGTCTGATAGGCTGAGCAATCTTCCTCAGTTTTTTCCCTTTGCGAGGGTCAGCCCCCACTTCCTGTAAAATTGTTGCATTCTGGTCTAGAGCATTTAGGTAGAGCAAAGGGTTGACATCAGCTATAGGATTTTCGGACAACCAGGCATCCTGCCAGAATTTAGTCGATGCACCATTTTCCACTTGTCTTTGCAGCTTCTCCTTGAACCAATCTGCGTTAAGACCATATTTGGATATATCTTTCCACCACATTGAATGTTTTCTGTTCACAGGAGTTCCATGAACATTGATTGGGGCCATATAATGACACAATCACTTGTCTCCATAAGCTTCCAATGTCCGAGACCATTCTATATCCCCATTTGCCTAAGAGGGCCAGATTGAATTGTTTGAGTGATTTGAATCCTAGCCCCCTCGTCTCTTAGGATAACACAAGACTCTCCATTTAATCCTGCTTATTTTTCTTGTCCCATTAGATGCTGCACCCCATAAGAACTTCCTTAGAATGCTCTCCATTTTTCTTAGCACAATATCTGGTCTGAAGCTTTGTACATAGATAGACAGTAGAGGGGTATCGAGGTGTGAATAGATTTGATCAATGTTATATGCCCCCCCCCACAGAGACACATATTTCTTTGCCCATCCTTTTAAATGTTTTTCCAGCACCTCAAGTACTGAATTCCAAGAGCTAGCTAGCCTTGGATTAGCTCCAACCAATACGCCCAGATACTTAAATGACAGAATTCCTCCTTAACAATGCAGCATTGTGTTTGCATATTGATTATCTGATCTGATACATTAACAGCATATAGGCAGCTTTTGTACAAGTTTACTTTGAACCTAGATATTAGTTCGAATATCCTAAGTATCCTCTTGATTGTTATAATATCAGAGAGAGTACCGTTGCCAAAGATAATCGTATCATTAGCGAATTGCTGTTGAGTTATTCGAACCTCTTGGTTTCCAGCTTTATATCCTTTCAGTAAACCAATATCAGCAGCTCTAGAGAAGAGGTGATAGCGAATCACCTTGCCTTAGACCTCTTTTCATCTTAAACTCTCCGCAAGAACTGCTATTAATGGTAATAGACATGTAAGCTGACTCAACGTAGCCTTTAATCCATAACATCCATCTTTCGCAGAAACCTTTAGCTTCCATAACTTGCCATAGATAGTTCTAGTTCACGCTGTAAAATGCTCTTTGAAAATAAACTTTTAGTATTGAGCATCCCTTTTTCTTAGTTTTAGCCTCATGTGACACCTCATTTGTCAACAACACACTGTCTAGAATGCATCTGCTATGAATAAAGCCTGTTTGATGGGGGGATATAATTTGAGGCAGTATCTTGCTCAATCTTAAAGCTAGAACCTTGGCCAGTAGCTTATAAATGGACCCAACCATGGAAATCGGTCTAAAATCAGTGATAGAAGCTGGTGTAGCACATTTTGGGGCTAAGGCAACCATAGAAGCATTCAACCCTTTTGTCAGTTTCCCAGCATGCCAGAAATCCTGAAAAAACTCAAGAATATCAATCTTAAAAATGGGCCAGAAGTGTTTTAAGAATTTGTAGTTAAAGTCATTTGGACTTGGGCTTTTCCCACTTCCACATTGTTGCATTGCTTCAAATACTTCCTGCTCATTGAACTGAGCAGTGAGCATTTCATTTTCTTCTAGGGATACTTGATTGTTCATCACCCAATTCACTTTTGGTTTTGGAATAAGGTCCTCATCATGATGTTTCTCAAAACTCTCATGAATAAACTTTTTGACAGCAGTTACTTCAGTAGTTCAGGATCCCTTAATTTGAATGTCCTTAATTGAGTTCTGCGATCTGTTCTTTTTAATGCAAGCATTGAAGAACTTCGTATTTCCATCCCCTTCCTTCAGCCACTGTTTCTTGATTTTTGAAATAGTAGATTATCCATCATGCAGTTGAGTTTTTTAAACTCCACCCCCAACTTGGTACCTATAAGTAATTTGGGCACCCCTAATCTTTGTCTTCGCTCCACTATGTGAATATGATTTATTTGTTCTTAAATATTATGTATATTAAAAATCTAGGCTTCAGGACACGAGGTGTCGAGTTTCATACTGAGCTTTATAGCTCATGTGGGTATGTGTTTGTAAAGATGAAGAGTTTTGGAAAAAAATTCTTGTGTTTTGTTATTCACAGTTTGAGGTTACATATAGACAAGAGTCGTAATCACTATGATCTCATCAATCCCACAAATCTCGCAAAAAAAAACTATAACCCTATTTAATACATATAACTACTTTTCAACACTCCCCCTCAACCTAGGTGTGAGATATCCAATACCTTGCTTGCATAACACACTGCTAAATATCTGACCATTAACAGCTTTTGTTAAAATATCCATCAGTCGATCCTCAGATCGTACAAAAGGATGTGTAACAATGTCGCTTTCCAGCTTTTCGTTGATAAAGTGACGATCTATCTCCACCTGCTTGGTCCAGTCATGTTGCATTGGATTTTGTGCAATCTGAATGGCAATTCGGTTGTCACACTTTAAAGGGCATGCCTGAGATGGCGCAAACCCCAACTCGATCACCAGTTTCTTTATCCACAAAATCTTCATCAAGCCACGGGTCACTCCTCGGAACTCACCTTCTGCGCTTTATAACACAACTACTTTCTATTTTTTACTTCTCCAGGTGGCAAGATTTCAACCAACAATAGTGAAGTACCCAGATATTGATCGACAATCCACAGGACTGCTACCAATCGGCATCCGTATTGGCTTCAATCTTATAGTGTCCATGTTTTCTATTCAAGATCCGAGTGTCAGGGGATTCCTTCTGATATCTCAGTATCCTCAGTGCTGCATCCATGTGATCCTTCTAGGGGTTATGCATAAATTGACTTATAATTGCCGCTGCATGTGCAATATCCAGACGAGTGTGTGACAAGTAAACCAACTTGCACACTATGCACAGATACCGAGCCCTACTGGCTGCTTCAGCCCCTTTCACAATCCTTAGGCCATGATTCATGACAATAGGAGTGTCTGCTGGTTTACTATCAACCAATCCTGTCTCTGTAAGTAAATCCAAGATGTACTGCCTCTGAGAGATATAAATGCCACCTTTTGATCGTGATAATTCAATTCCTAGAAAGTATTTCAACCTATCCAAGTCTTTCATCTCGAACTCCTTGAATAAGTTCTTTCTTAAGGTCTCAATCTCCTCTGTATCATCCCCTGTGATAACCATATCATCCACATATATGATCAAACATGTAATTTATTGGTCTCGACGCTTCAAGAATAATGTGTGATCAGAATTGCTCTGAATGTACCCATACTTCTTCATAACTAATATGAATCGTCCAAACCAAGCCTTGGGAGATTGCTTCAAACTATATAGAGCCTTCTTTAGCTTGCACACTTCATTTTGGCAAAAACCATGAGAGAAACCAGGTGGTCGCTCCATATATACCTCCTCATGTAGGTCACCATATAAGAAAGCATTTTTTTACATCAAATTGATGTAAATGTCAATCCAGATTTACTGCAATAGAGAAAAGTATCCGGATAGTGTCTAACCTCGCCACATGGAAAAACGTCTTATCCCATATGTATGTTAAGCCTGGTCTTGTATCTTTCAATAGATCCATCAGCCTTTCTTTTCACTGTGAAGATTCATCTACATCCAACAGGTCTTTTATCAATAGATAGCTGACATTGCTCCTATGTTTTATTTTTTTATCAACACACTCATCTCATCCTCCATAGCTTGCCTCCACTCAGGCCTACTCATAGCTTCAACTTCATTTCGGGGCACATCATCAGTATATATCACCGCAACAAAGGCTCATGCAGACTTAGAAAGTTTTCCCCTGACCAAATTAGCAATAGGATACCTCTAAGTTTTAGAATCATGGTCAGGAGTGTACTTCTTTGGTTTCACATCCCAAGTAGCCCTGTGAGGTATAGCATACTTGGGTGTACTAGGCTCGGTCCTGCATCATGGACAGTCACAAAATCCATAGAATGCATAGAATCAATTGAATGCAGAAGCTCAATCGGCATAGTAGTTACCTAGATATTTGCTGAAGAAGATAACTGAGGTGACTTATCTCGATCAAGTTGTACTATGTAAACGTCTTTCCCCAGTGAAGGTGGACTACATGACTCATAAGATGGGTCTCGTGCATGAAGCGCATGAGTAGATACAAGTGAGGCTGGTGCGTGAGGCACATGAGATGCACCCAGCATCGGAGTAACATGTAAATTTGGGCTAGGCGCATGAGTAGATTGTGGCATGATCACGGAGGCCAATCAAGTTAGTCTGACATGAAATTCTCCCCCAGACGCACTGGTTGGGGAGACGACTAGTAATAATACTTAGTCTCAATAAAATTACAACTCATAGTGATATGCATACAATGAGTCTTAGGATTATAACAACGATAACCCTTCAGAGTATCCCCATACCCCACAAAAATATACTTTTCAGCACATGCATCAAATTTAGAACAATTCACTTTAGGGATATGAACATAGATTGAGAATCCAAAAACACGAGGTGACAACGACATAGATGGGGAACATGAGTAAAATCAGACAAAGTTTGAATAGGAGTGTGAAATTTCTAATTTTGGGTCGGTAGGCGATTAGCCAAGAAAATCGATGTCGCTACTGCGTCAGGCTAAAAACTGGACGTGAAATGAGATTCAATCATTAAAGGCCGAGTCATCTCAAGAAGAAAACGATTTTTCCTTTCAGCTACCCCATTTTGTTGTAGAGAAAAGCACAAGAAGTCGAATGTACTTGCCCATTTTCAGAGCAAAAACTGGTCATCTGGTGATTTGAAAATTCACCCCCATTATCAAACCGAAGGATTTGAATTTTGGTTTGAAATTGAGTGGAAATCATACGGAAAAAATGGGTAAATTTGTCAAAGATTTCAGATTTATTTTTCAAGACTTAAACCGAAGTCATATGAGTGAGTCATCAATGAATAATACGAAATATCAAAGCTCCTGTCCCCCAACCATAGGAGTCAGCTCCCAAACATCAGAGTGAATTAAGGAAACACTTTTGGAATACGAGAATGTTTTGACAAAAAAGGTTGTTTATGGTTTTTCGCCAACACGCAGGTTACACAATGAAATGGAATGTTAGAAAACTGAGGAAATACCTGACAGAGATATGAGTGAGGTGGAATCGACGATACCACAGCCAGTTTTTCGGGTCAGGTGACTCTTGAGTCAAGAGTGTCTGTCCCTCTGAAGATACTTCATCGACATAGTACAAGCCATCGCATTCAGTACCACGCTCAATGATCTTCTTCGAACGAATATCATGCAGAAGGTAGAAAGTCAAGTACATTAGCACAACACAATTTAATTCATTTGAGATATTGCTTATCAAAAGCAGCTTGTACGATAAGGATGACACATATAAACATTAAGATGATCTTATAGAAAGAGAGATCTCAATAATTCATTTTTTAGATCTCAATAATGCCCACACTCTTCAAAGGGGCAAATTCACCACCTGCTGTTTGCACAACTTTCGTGTGAGTTTTCTGTATTTTAATAATATCGGAGAGATCATACGTAATAGTATTAGTGGCACTACAATAAAAAATCCATTTAGATTTTTTTCGGGGAACAGATTCCTGCACAATATTCACACGACAAATTTTTCCTCATTCTGGGTTGTAGACACATAAATTCAGTTTATTCGGCCCAGCAGATAATTCAATTTTTGGCCCAAATTAATTTAAAATCGGCCCAGGCCTCGATATCTCGACCAATTTTGGCCCACATTCCTGCTCAAGCCCAGATTCATATGGAAAATCACAATTATTGAAATAGCCCTCAGGAAAATATTTTGCAAAACTTGTAAATTAAAGGCATTTTTGTAACTTCACTCTTGAATCTGTCCCTCTATTTATACCTGGACTATGGGTCATTTTTTCTGGTTCATGCAGTCGGGTCTCAATTGTCTTGATCCGGATCCTGTCTCCTTCGTCGCGATTCTATCCGTGATTGAGATTCACTATTTCGACATCTTCTGAGCAATTGGTTGCTGGTGGATCATGGCCGCCGTAAGAAATGGTAGCTCGGCCTCCCCTCTGACCGAAAATTTTCCATCCACCTCTTCTACTATCGCGATTCGACTAAGGGTAACCGTTAATTTTGTAGCAATTTTTCTGCCAATGTCACACGGCTTGATAGTGGTCGTAGAATGGCCATTGGAGTGAGGAGTTGCCGGCCTGGACGGTATTCTCTGACCGACGTTACCATGGATGCATCACGATTGGGTGTGATTTGCCACCGCTCGATTTAGGGTTTCGATGGTTGTCTGCTCCAAGTCCGTAGATTGCTAATCTAGTGCCAATGTTGCATAAAGATGCAGTGTTTAGACCGCCTGATGCCGTGCTGGATGATGATTTCCAGATCTGACAGCGAGCAGCCTCACGTCGAACTATTGCATATGCAACGTCGACGGACGGTAGTGGTTATTCCTTCAGAATGTCCCTAGTAATAGCCTCATACACTGTATTCAAGCAAGATAGGAACTTAAATAATCGATGTTTGGTTTGAAGCCTATTGTGTTCGTTCATATCATCAACATACTTCATGAGATGTGGCCATCGTTAGTCATTTTTGGTCCACAGTGAATTGCATAGTGAATAGTATTCTTCAAATTGTGATGTCCCTTGAACAATTCAGTCAGCTTTCGATACAAGATCAAAAATCTGGAGGGAATCCTTGCCTGAATTGAAGGTTTGGGCAAGGATCTTCCACAACTCGTAAGAGTTGGGAAAATATATGAATTGGTTTACCAATCTTCTTTCAGTTGATATGGTAATCCAATTGAACACTTGTGTGTCCTGCTGTTGCCATGCTTTGAATTGCGGATCCATTTTTGCCTGTTCTTTGGCATCACCGGTGATGAGTTCCAAGAGACCCTGTCCAATAATAGCCAACTCCGTCATCCTTGCCCATAACACATAGTTGTTGCTGTCCAATTTCAAGTCAATGATGACTGATGCATCATCCTTCTCGGGTTTGATTGCATCTGGATGAGACTGCTACGACATATTCTGAGCTTGCATAAACTTTGCACATTGTTGAGATAGGTAGTTGTTGAGTTCAGATTTGGGGATGGTGATCTTATCGTAATTCTCCCCACCCGTCATGACTCATGGCTGTGCCAGAGAGAAATTCACACTAGGTAGAAGACGAAACAGGATCTAATCCCTGCTCCGATACCAGGTCAAGATGAAGATTTTTGGAAAAAAATTCTTGTGTTTTTGTATTCACAGTTTGAGGCTACATGTAGACAAGAGTCATGATCTCCTCAATCACTCAAATTTCGGGATTTCTAATAAGGGAGGATTTATCAATATCCTTACCTTATTTACATGTAACTACTTCTCAACCGTGCTTAAATCTTGTAGAGCCACAAATTCACAATCCCGACGGAGTGAAGATGAACAATAGGAAGAAGTACTTTATGTGGTTGTTTTGTTTAGGATTATGTTGGAGATGGCCCTAAATCCAGCCCATACATTTCGGCCCAATTCTAAGGCACATGAGGGAGTATTTCAGTCTCTATTCTATTTTACTTTTATATTGCACTATTGCACCCACGATGCACTATTTTTGTTTTGTTTACTACACTCACTTTCACATCCCGAAATTATTGCCGAATGATGTAAAATTAATAGGGTCTAAACCTTCGGGTTTGTGATGACCCTAATTGAATCGTCAACCGGGTAACGCTCAGCGTAACTTGGAGGTTGAAATTCATAATCTCGGAATATACCTCAGTTGATCTCGGAAGCCTCGGTTACCGGTTCATTAGTCGGATTACTTGATTCTGGGCCTTGGGCCCCTTTCTCTGTTCCGGCCCATTATACTTTATCCT
>JAOYMZ010012405.1:0-20654 GCA_025802335.1 Pinguicula primuliflora
AGGAGGGCGCGCGGTTCCAATCCGCGCGGCAGGACATTTTAGCAAGGAAGTCGGAAATAAGGGGCAAAGATAAAAAATTTTCCCATTTTCGTGGTGGTGAATCTATAACTTAGTAGATAAACAATCTATATTTCGTATTTTTATTTTGAAATTTAAAAATAATAAAATTTGTTCTGATTGAGTTTCAGGCATTTATTTTCATTTTATTATATTTTTGTATTGTTCTGATGTATTGTTTTATTAAATTTTGTTCTGTTCTCTCTCTTATGTCGGAGGTTAAATATTGGGCTGAGTTACAATAGAAATTGATGTCATGATTGACAATCAATCCTTTTTTACTTTTGTTTATTTTATTAATTTTTAATTAATTCTCTCTCATAAGTCTTGCCATTTTTAAAATCGGATTTATCCGAAAAAAATTTCACTGTTCATCGAAACGGATAATACCATAGTTATCAGCGCGTTGTGTGGTTCGATTAGAGATGTCAGTTGATATGATTTCAACATACTTTAAAAAACGACAATTAATATTACGACGATTTCGCAGTCGAAAAATTAAAACTCTACATGATGAACCCAAAATGTTAAACTATATTTAACGACAATTAATATTACGGCGGCTTTGCCGCCGAAAAACTCTAACCCTATAAACCCTAAATGTTAAACTTTATATCAAGACAACAATTAATATTGCAGTGGCTTCGCCGCAAAAAAACTAAAATCCTACATGATGAACCCAAACAACAAATATTCTAAATGCTAAATTTTATTTAACGGCAATTAATATTACGGCGGCTTCGCCGCCTAAAAACTAAAACTCTAAATGATGAACCCAAATTTTATTAATCATAAATGCTAAACTTTATTTAAAAATAATTGTTAATATTACGGCGGCTTCGTCGTCAAAAAATTAAAATCCTAAATGATAAAGCTAAATTTTATAAACCCTAAATGCTAAACTTTATTTAAAGATGACAATAAATATTACGTGGGCCAAAATTTAAAACTTATAAACCCTAATATCTATCAAACCTAAATATTAAACTTGGTTAAAAATTATAATCAATAAAAATTTATAAATTAATACAGATTAAATTATAAATAATTTTATTATTATTTCAAGCGGGTCCACTCATAAGAATAGTTCAGAATATTTGAAGCATTTGCTTGAATTTCTTAGCTTACGGTTACAGACACAACTGCTTCACTTCTTTTGCTTTAGTCATTAATTAATTAATTATTAATTGAATTTCCAGAAATATATGGATGAAAGCGTATGGACAGGTAGCATTTTTCGTTTTTTATGCATCATTAAAAACTGGAAAATAAATAGTAATATTAATTAAAATTTGGAAGGTTAAATAGCCTTTTCCATTCAAATTTTTCATGTTTACTTTCATTTCACGCGGGTAAATTAAAATTATCCCAAACAACAAGGAGGTGGATTGTAATTTTAAAAGCACAAGGAATTTACCCCAAATTACATGCGAGTAAATTAAAATTTACTCGTCTAATGTCTATACCTGTGAATGAAGTTAGTAAGAGAGGATAGTTGTCCCAGGAAGATTGGCTTCGTGCACAGAATTATTTATTATGCTCTAGTCAGATTTATCTTTATCTGAAGTATAAGGTGGGGATAATTATCCCAATTGCGAGAATTTTCCAATGCCGGATGCATAGTAGTCGGATAATGTGCTTACATGCCGGATATTAATCCGACGGCTTGGACCCGATTGCACGTTTTATTTAAAAAAAAAAAGAAAAAAATGCAGTACGAAACATAGGATTTAGCCTTTGGGTTTATAGGGTTTAGCCCTTGGGTTTACAGGGTTTAGCCATTGGGTTTATAGGGTTTAGCTCTTGGGTTTATAACATTTAAATAGGGTTTTAGATTTTTTCGGCGGCGAAGCCGCCGTAATAGTAATCTAGAAAAATAACATTACCCAATTTATTATATTTTTAGTGTGTACATTTTGTGTTATATAAAATTTCTTATAATTGTTACATTTTTTTTAATTTCATAGTATTTTTTTTTAAATTCTTTTTCCCATCCGGATGCCATCCGACATATTGGCATCCGGCATTGGAAAATTTCTCATCCTAATTGTGCATCGAATGATTTATTGGTCTGCGTGCAGAGAACTTTTGCAGCATATTTTTGTGTCGTGCATAGAATTATTAATTGTACTCTAGTAAAATTATATTTATCTGAAGCATAAAGTGAGGATAATTATACTAATGGTGCATGGAATTATTAATTGGGGTTCGTCCATTGAATTTTTGCAGCTTCTTTCATTAATGTCTTAGAATTTTCGAAAACACTTCACTTTCTTATAGGTAATTTACATCCATTGAACTTCAAAACGGAAGAATATTTACAATTCTGCTATGTTATGAAGGACTAAAAGAGTAAAAACTAAAAACAGAAAACTTCTTCATCTATGTATCCAGTCGTGTACATCTAATAATAAGCTGATCAATCATGCAGCAGACAGGGCTCTTGGATTGCGCAACCAATCGCTCATTGTTGCAGCCGACGGTTGAAGTTTGCGGGAGTCTATCCAATACCAGATTTTGGTCTAGATAATTTCCACGATGTTATTCATTCCGTCTTCATCAAAGCGCACACAGTTTCTTTCTTTCCATAAGTACCAAACAATCGCCTGCCAAGTAGCTTGGCCAATCCTCTTCCATATTCTGCCTGTGAATGCATTGATGAATCATCGAAAATGTTGTTGGACCTGCAACTGAGTGGCCATTTGAATGCCCATCCAGCTTTCAATCTCTTGCCATACAGAAAAGATGATATGTATTTTCCTCTTCTACCCCACACCACACACATCTCCCTGCTGCTTCAGACATTAAGACTCCTCTGGTCCTTAGCTTGTCAACTGTTGCTATTCGTTGCTGGAGTAACCGCCATGTGAACATCTGTATGCAAAGTGACACCAGTTGATTCCAGGATGCTGATAAGTAGGACCTGTCTTGCAGTTGGCTAGTTGAGGCATGATTCCGCAGAATTTCATAAGCAGAAGCCACCGTGTAGTTGCCAGTTACATCCTCAGTTCATTTCCACCTATCCTGCCCCTCAGAGTTTAAATCATAGTGATTAGCATGAATCTGCTACTGTTAATACCTTTCGGCCTCCCATGTCCTCAGCTCTCTTTTAAAATGAAACTGCAAAACGTTAAGCTCATCAGGGTCTTCAGGATTACCCTTCGCTTGCTTCACTGTTATGTTCCTAGATGTTGTCAGCTTATAGAGGTCATTGAAACTAGTGGCATGAGTTCCATATTCAGTCCAGTTTGACCACCAAAATAGCGCCTCTGGTCCAGACTCCACCTAGATCTTGACTGCATTATTGAACCAAGAAGATGTAGCCACTATTGCCCAAATATTTTCCCATGCGCGAGAAGTATTGTCGGAAGTGTAAGCAAGTATGTCTCAGCCATTCTGTCTTGAGATTCAAAGTATTTTTCTCTAATCACGATGCTCCAAAGACAAGAAGGCTCCTCTTTGAATCTCCACAGCCATTTCCCAAGCAACGCTATGTTCATGTTGTGGAGATCTTTCAGCCCCAATCCGCCTTTCTTTTTCGTAAGGCATAGATGTTACCACTTGACCTAGTGTATTGGCCTGGTTTGGCTTGAGTTCGTCTGCCACAGAAACTTCGTCACTATGCTGGTCAGCTGCTTAATAACCTGTGCATGAGCCAAGAAAATCGACATATAATAGATGGTTAAGCTCGTTAGTGTTGCCTTTATCAGTGTGACTCAGCCTGCAAAATACAAGAACTTATTTTCTCAACAGTGAAGCTTTTCCATCTACTTGATAAGACCATTCCACAATTTTCTTTTTCCTGGATTTTCTTCCACCGGGAGTCCCAAGTAAATGAATGGCAATGTTCCACTTTTGCATCTCAGGTTACCTGCAAAAGATGTTAGTCTAGTGGCTGGGATATTAAGTGCAAACAGTGTGCCTTTGGTGAAATTAACTGACAGGCCAGAAAGCAACTCAAAAACCTGCATAATCCCTTTCATAGTTAGCACATTTTCGTTAGTTCCCTTGGCAATCAGAACAATAACATCCACATATTGCAGATGAGTAATTGAGGTTTATCCAATTTTGGCCCCACTAACATGTTCTGCCGAGCAGCTTGGTTTAAAAGAAGGTGAAGCCCTTCCGCCATAGTGAGGAAGAACAGGGGTGAGAGTGGATCACCCTGTCTGAGGCCATATTGCAGATTGAACTCGCCAGCACTAGATCCATTTGTCAAAAGACTCAAAACTGTAGCGCGGTAGAAACACACTCCATGATCCAGGAATACCATTTACTAGAAAATCCCAACTTCTGCATCATTAGCTCCTGGAAAGACCAGTTCACAGTATCAAAGGGTTTGGTGAAATCCAATTTAAGCAGAAGTAGTGGCTTGTTCCTTTTATAGAAATGTATGTTCTCATTCGCCACCAAAACACCATCTAAAATTTGTCACCCTTTCAGAAAACCTGATTGATTCTTAGAAATCAATTTTACAATGACCTGACTGAGCCTTGCTGACAGTATATTGGCCAAGATTTTGTATCCACAACCAATCAAAGAGATTGGTCTATAATCCCCAAGTTCAATAGGATTCTGTCTTTTCGGTATGAAAGTGATCCATGTGGCAGTGAGACCCTTTGCTAACTTTGCACAGCGATGGAACTCCATGATGAACTGAGTGACATCATCTTTTAATACTTCCCAGTTCTGCTGCAGAAAGAAGAAATACTCCCTGATGAACCAAGAAGAAGAAATCTGATCACTCCGACTGCAGATTCCAATAGAATCTACTTGCGGTCTACATTGATACGGAGGTGTAAGCTAAAATCTTAGTTGAAACCTCCGGTCAAGATACATAACCAGTTGCAAACATAAGTGAAGACTCGAAATTCTTCATGTTTTACTTTAGAAGAACATTACTGATTCTGGTTGGAGCTTTGGTAAGCAACTGAACTAGATCGGGCAAAAAATGATGTTGCAACTTGGAAGCCCCCAGGGATGCGAGTTATATGAATACAACTGTAAATTCAAACGAACACGGAGGTTGAAGCTAAACTAGCTACAACATCCGACAAAGGTACATAGATTTGTTTTTCGGAAGCTCTATGTACAATGCCTAGCTATATATCTAAGCCTGTTGTTACATAATTGCTGCTAAAGATATTGAGAAACTGGATGATGCTGCGACTGTGGAGGATCAAAAGCCAGCAATGAACAAACCAAAAGTTACCTTACTGCCAAAAAGGTCGACTGCAACAGAGGCACAGCTACTGATGACAAAATCAAAAAGTGAATGGGCAAGAACAACATGCTAGAGAAGGAAGCAAGACTCGAAAATTCTAAGGGGATAGATGTCAAAATCTGGGATTCCAATTACAAGAGAAGGAAGCTACATAGTATAGATACAAAAAGTCTTTTGTTGTCATAAAAATGTAAAAATCAAATTGTAGGTGGAGGAGGACCGTCAATATAATTTTATTTTCTTAAATTTTTTTTTATTTGAGTTAAATTTGTTTATTAATAATCACATATTTAAGTGGTGTTTGCAGGAGCTTTTCTGCCGCAGTTTTTAACTTTTCCACAGTAAAAGTAGTTTTTTGGGTGTTTGATTACTGAGCTTTTACTTCTTCTTGTCTACAAAAAAGTTAAAAAAACTCAAAAGTCACAAGTTAGGTTGGGGTGACTTTTGAATGGCTTTTTGAGGTAACAATTTTAAAATTAACTCGAACTTTAAATATGACATAATTACACCTGTCCACAAACACATAACCCCAAAATATGATATAATTATCCAGAAGTTGCTTTCAACAAAATATTTGCAAACACTACAATTTTAACTTTTTCAATGACAACTTTTTTTGCAAACACATACAAACTTCTTTACAAAGTTTCTTTTTTAACTTTTTCCAAAGTCTTTCAAAATTTTTATAACATCACATATTTAATATGACATGATCTTAGACCAACATTTCAAAATTTTTATAACATCACATATTTCAGTACTTCCTAAACCTAAACCAAACTGGGTTGCTTGTAAATTTCAGAACCCCGATCAAGAATTTCTTCCTTTTGTGCTTTCCCAGGCTGATACCATCAGCAATAACCCCTAATCAAATCCCCATCCCCTTTGATCGCACTGAGACACCCATTGAAATCACCATGGAATTAATTTCTCGAATTAATATGTTCAGTATCTTTGTGTGCTTGATAATTTTACGTTCAATAGTTCCTGGGCATCTGTTACATTTTGTTTCGTTTTAGTCGTATGCAGATGCTAATGGCTTGATTTTTTTTTCATTTTTGGATACCTCTTGGTTTGATTTTCAGGTCGCAAGAGGATGCTAGTACGAGGGCGATAAAGCACGCTTTGGCAGCTCTCAAGAAGCGGCATTTAGTGGAAGAGGGAGCTCATGCACCTGCTCTTCTTGCTTTTTCACGACCGATTGTGTCTCAGGTTGTTACTAATTTTCATGATGAGGTTTGGGTCTGAGATGTGTTCTTTATGTTCTTGCTTCCAATTTGATGTTGAGATCTTTTAATGAAGTTATTCTGTGCGGAGCCAACGCGCTTATTGATATAGGGTTTCTTACTCAAGCGAAAAATGTGGTTACCTTGAGTGGTGGTGACTCTTTTGGTTCTTTTTCGTGTGCGCATGGTAGAAGTCTTAGATATCTTGGCGATCTTGTGATAGATAAGTTATGGTTTCCGTTTAATATGTTTGAAATTTTTGCTTGTCTCTGGAAATTTATGGCTGAATCAGACTATCAGAGACTGCATTTGGTAGAAGATCTGTAAATGTTTGAAATCTAAGACACTTTGCTATCATCTTGTGAATAATGGATAGTTCCTTTTATGGTAGTTGAAACTTTTACTTATCTCTCGAAATTTATATATGAAAAAACTAAGATAGTGTGCATATTTAGTAAAACATCCGTGGGTGTATGGTAAAAAACAAAAACAATTGGACATCCTCTTGTGATTAACTGATAGTTCGAGCTAAGATGGTGGAAACTGGGGCTTCTTGATATTTATGATCGAATCCGTGAGTGTGCATATTTTGTTTATGCTTATTGTTATGGGTGCGTTACAGCGCTAGTCTTCTATTCTTTAAGTTTCTCGTCTGTGATTTTTCGTTACGTTTTAAGGGCTCAGAGTGGAAGGAGAAAGCTGAAAATCTTGAGGTGGAACTTCAGCAATTTTATAAAGCTCAATCTCGACTGTCAGAACAACTGGTGGCGGAAGTTTCTGATTCCAGAGCTTCAAAAGCTTTACTTCAAGAAAAAAAATCTTTGATATCTGATTTGCAAAATGTGCTCAGACAATCAAGGTTATTGTTTTTGAAAGAAATATTTAAATATATTATATTCTCCGTAATCTTTCTCTTCTAGTAATTCTGAAGTGCTAGGTATTAGAACTAGTAGAAGTCAAGTTGAAGTTGGTCTCAATTTGCAGGGATGATTGCTCCCGTTTGGCTGTGCTTCTTGAAGAAAGGACTAAAGCCCTAGAACTATTGATCAGTGAGCACCGGGATGTCAAAGTCCAATTAGAAGCAGCTACAATTAGAGCCAATGATGCGGAGGCGGAAAATAAGAAACTAATTGACCGTTGGATGATGGAAAAAATGAAAGATGCTGAACGCCTGAATGAGGTATCCTTTATTTTGCATCGGTGTAAAGTTATTGGCTTTTACATTTGTGCAGTGTCTGGCCGGTGCTTTATCTATTAACCTTACCTTATAACTAGCCGAACCTTTTAATTGGTATTTACTTTTGATTCTGTAAGAATAACTCTATTTCAAATTAGGCAAATGCTATTTATGAAGGCATGATGGCTAGCCTCAAGGGAAGCAATATACAACGTCTTGCCCGTCAACAAGTTGATGGTGTAGTTCGCCAAAATGAAGAAGGTGCAGAGTACTATATTGAATCATCCATTCCCAGTACGTGCAAGCAAATGATACCTGCCCATAAAGGGGGTTGTGCCTCAGTGCTGTTTGAGTATAATTCCGGTAAATTCGTTAGCGGAGGACAGGACAAAGCTGTTAAAATATGGGATACAAGCACTGGTTCATTAAGTCAAACTCTCAGTGGTTGCCTGGGCACTATTCTTGATATCTGCATTTCCCATGATAACAAATCTGTTATTGCAGCCAACGGCGCGAATAGTTTGTGTGTATGGGATGTCGGTTCGGGCAGGTTGAGGCATACCCTGACCGGCCATAAGGACAAAGTGTGCGCTGTGGATGTTAGTCAGGTATCTAACCGTAATGTGGTGAGTGCTTCGTATGAGCGCACAATCAAAGTTTGGGATCTTCACAAAGGCTATTGTGTTAACACTATTCTAACCCACAGCAATTGCAATTCCCTCTGTTTTAGTATGGATGGACAAACCATTTTCTCAGGTCATGTTGATGGGAATCTGCGGTTGTGGGATATGCAGACAGGAAAACTTTTGAGTGAAGTTGCAGCGCATTCTTCTACTGTTACATCTATATCCTTGTCCCGAAATGGAAATCTGATTTTGTCTAGTGAGAGGGATAACTTACACAATTTATTCGATATGTGAACTCTCGAAATATTTTCGACCTTGAGAGGGAACGGAAATAGAGTAGCATCTAATTGGAGCAGATCCTGTATAAGCCCTGATGATGGCTATGTTGCTGCTGGATCTTCGAACGGCACCGTAAATATCTGGTCAGTTTCCAGCACCAAAATAGAAAGCACCCTGAAGGAGCACACATCTGCTGTTTTATGCTGTTCTTGGAGTAATTTTGGGAAACCATTAGCTACCTCGGATAGGAATGGAAGCATTTGTATTTGGACTTGATGGTGTTCTGTCTAGGGATTCAAATTCACATCCCACGCTTAGTGGGTCCCACCATAAATCATGTGGGACCCACCAAAGCTAGTAGAAAACGTGGAGAATTCGTGGTAATTGGACGTGGGAAAAATCACTCCTCGACTAGAAGCCTTACAATGGACTCCTGTCAATTGGAGCAATGTGATGGTTTATTTTTTCGGAAATTAGCACTGCAAGCAATAAAACACAAACAAAAGTCTGTGATTAACCATCAAAAACAGACAAACTTTCAGCAATTAACATCTGCAGCAAACTAACTTCCATCAAAAACCAAAACGCACAAATCTTCCAAACTTGCAGCAATTAACCGTCTGCAAAAATCTGAGTTTCATAACCAATCAAACTGAAAATCTGAGTTCCATTATATACAAAAATCAAAGCTATGAAGTTGATTGTTATTTTTGAAAACCCAAAAGTTCCACGTGCTATCAGCATTTGTACTTGCAACATGTTGTGCATTTAACAACTGCATGTGAAAAGGGTATAGGCTATTGGTTATCGCATTTTGTTATATTGACTGTCCTGTGTAAGTTGTCGGACTCTGCACACGAAAATTATGTTAGAAATATTAATAAATGCAACATGACATATATTCAATCGTGACGTTTAGGAATCGTTCGCTAGTCGATATGTGGGAATGTCTATCAGTTGTGGTTCATCAGTCGGTATGCACACATGTATATATGTTTCACATAATCAAACAAAACTAATAGATTTATCAAACTAAACTTCAAATTTGTACTAAGAAATTCGTATGGAACCCGATAGGGTTGAATATGCAAGTTCCACTATCAACACATTTCACACACATTCAATCAATACTTCAAAATTTTACTAGGGGTTCGGTAGGTGAGTTTTATAGTCAAAACGTGAAATGCTATAGAGCAACACTCCTAGGGCACCTCCACCACACACCCACTCACATTATAGTGTGAGCACACACACACATGTGTTGGTGTGTGTATGTGAGACCCAATACTTTACAATGTGAGTGGGGGTGTACTGGAGGTGCCCTGGGGGGTGCTCTATAGCATTTCTCAGTCAAAACATGTCGCACTCATTTAATCAAAACTTCAAGTTCATCGAGTAATGGATTTGTTCGGATCTCGACAGAGTTGAGTAGGTGAGTATTGTGGACCTTGAATGAATTACCCGACGTGTTCAGTTTATCATATTATAATGTACAAAGTTCATTCACCATACAAACCAAAAGATTCCCAAATTGAGAAGGACTTGCACCATGCTCATCGAAGTAAGCCCCCTAGCCAGCGATGTGTCTGTGTCGTAGATCATTTTTTCGGCCTGTCGCGTTGCAGCAGGTTGGACCGACGCATGGAGTTCTATTAAGCTGTTGTCATCAACCACGAAGGGTGTCAATGAGGTGGTGGCCTAGTGGACTTAGGAGTAGCAATTGCACTCAAATGTCATGGGTTCAAAACTCCTCATTAATATGAACTTCTCATCTGGCTTGTCAAGTGTGGTTCACCTGCTATCGTGGATTGCATGCTATTGTGGTTGTGGGTTAAGTTTACCTACCTCAGTGTGGTTCCCACATGTTATCCAAAAAAAACAAGGGTTGTTTTGTGTGTGTATCTGAGCACCAGACGTGCTGAAGGGGATTGTAGTTCAACTATTGAACGACTTAGAGTTTTTTAATTTTAAACATATTGATATCCGAGAAGAGGTTTATCGGTGTTATCCCATGCCAGATAGGTGAAGTAAGGCTATGTTTATAAATTCTTCTCAAAAGGTACTTTTGGTTTTTCAATCGTAGAAATCCTTTTTAAAATGTTTGCGATTTTGGCTTCTGGCGGTGGCCTGGTGGTAGAAAAAACCCCAAATCCCAAAAGTCAAAAGCTTTCATGAAGTTGTTTTTGGGAGGTTTAAGACGGTGACAATTTTGTAAGACTATGTTTGCAAGTTCAACTAAAAAGCTGGTTTTGGATTTTCAATTGCAGAAACTCTTTTTACACTGTTTGTGATTTTGGCTTTTGGCGGTGGACTAGCGGTAAAAAAGCTCTCGAAAGCTCAAAAATCAAAAGCTCTCTTGTAGTTGCTTCTGGGAGGCTTAATGTAGTGACAATTTTGTAATTATTTCAAAATTCACTTTTAAGATAATTTTGTCTATACAAACAGATCGATAATGCAAAAATATCCATCAATTTTTCTGTACTATATCCAGTTTGGCACACTTTTTTTTTAAATTTTGTCACGGTAAAGTCCTCACTGCAGACATTTTATAACTTTTTTGTAAAAACATATTTTTTTAAAAGCTCACCTAGGAAATTACTTTTACAAAAATACAAGAATTTGCAAACATGGTCTAAAGCCCAGTTTTGCGCAAAATTACTACTAATTCTTATAGTATTTCTTCTGCAATTTCTTCTTATTTTTAGAAACAGTGGTGTTTTGGGCAAGTACTTAAAAATAATCATGTGTTAATTATATATAACAAACTTAACATTAGATTACTAAAATAACATTGATCTAATTAATTAAATTTAATTCACGTGTTTGGAAGATTAGGTTAGTCTTCCAAATACACATCTATATATTATTGATTTTTATATTTTTGTTTAATGTCTTCACATTAAATTCTCATACATGCGTATTTTTTGTATGCTTGGGATGCTTACGATTTTTTTTTAAATTTTTGACATCATTACGTCAGTTTTTATTTTTAATATTGCATCATTACGTGAATTAAAATTTGATTTTTTTTAAAGGAATATAAATATGGAAAATCGAATGTGTGGATTAAAATCGAATGAATTTGTGAAGATATATTTTTTATTTTTAGAAGGAATTCATAAATACGTGTTGAAGAAGGTTAATTTGGTCATAAAATATATTTATACTTTGATATTATTACAAAAATGTCATACTTATTTTTAAGAAGGAAAAAAGTATCTCACGAGGTACTTATTTTTAAGAAAAGAGCAGTTTTAAAAAAACATTAGTATTTGTATTGCACAAAACACTAATTTTTTAAAAGATAATTATAAGAACAATTAAAATTATAGGCATATCGTGCAAAACATACCTTAAGTCTTTCGGTATTAACATGATTATAAGTTGTTAATACAGTTTAAGTACTTTTTTATTATTTTAGAGTTTATAAAATTTTAAAAATAAATTATAAATAAAATAAAGGTCATTGAGGGATGGGATTTCTTTTAAAATATTGCTAGGTATATTTAATCTTTGTGTACTTGATTTTGATTAACTTAATATGTATACCTTAAGTTAAAATGAGGTCATTCTACACAACTCAAAACGAGGTATCAATTAATTCTATGTAGAAGTGTATTTGCTCCGTTCTTATCCTTAACCCTCCGATTCAATCCCCACTAAACCCTTTCCTGCGCGTCAATTTCAGATATGAGTTCAGGTCACGGGCACGAGTCCAGAGTCGTCGAGTGATTTTCTGATATTTTTCCTAGATTAGAGGCCTCCATTCTCCTTCATTTTGATATCTTCTCTAGTAGATTTTGCTATAACGATATCACACAGATACTAATGGATGTCGTAAATGTGATGTCTGTTGGAGCATCATCCTCTTCAACTATCTCAATTCACAATCTTTTACGCATCCCCCAACCATCGGCATTTTTTAGACCTATCCAACAAAATCACACACCAAAGCAATCAAATTTCTGGCAACTGTCATGCTCCATTGAAAATCAGGAGGTAGTTATCCGTGAAGTTTTATTCCTGCACGACTTATACTGTGTTTTTTTGCATGTTTGCTGGATTGAGCGAATTTAGTATCCAAATATTTGGCTTTCTGGTTCGATTAATTTTATGAAAGGGTCGCCTACCTGCTTAGGTAATTTTTCCTTGAACCATTATTGGATTCTAATTGGGTGATTGAGGCCACTGAGGTCTTCAATTTTCTAAAGCATAGTCTTGTATCTCCCATTCGGTGATGGAGAAAAAGATACCATTTCTTTAATGATGTATATGGTTTATCTAGTAATATTAACTGTGCCAGGATCCAAGCTCTAGTATTTTAACTTAATGCGACTCAAAATACTCTTAAAGACATGAATTATTTTGAATCAAAGCAACGCTCAGTGGGTAGATTTTTCATATTGGATTACTGGTTTTAATATAAATGATTGATTTACATTATCAGCCTGAATTGAAAGGTGGGGAAGCTGTAGCATCTGGAGATGCACTTAAAGTAAAAGAGTGGGAGGTTGGGATGTTTCACAATGAAGTTGCAGCAAGTCAAGGTATAAAGATTAGGAGGCAACCACCAACCGGACCACCTCTTCATTATGTTGGACCTTTTGAATTTCGCTTGCAGAATGAGGGTAACACACCTCGCAATATACTTGAAGAGATTGTATGGAACAAGGACAAGGAAGTCTCTGAGGTACTCTTGTATTTGGTTAATGTGCAGTATTGACCATGTATGCAATGAATTCTCCGAAGATGGCTGATAATATAGCGAGATCTTCACTTCTTAGATGAAGCAGAGAAAGTCTCTCCCAACGCTGAAGAAATTCGTTGATAATGCTTTCCCAGTTAGGAATTTTATTGGAGCTCTTAAATCAGCAAATATGCGGACTGGCTTGCCTGGTTTAATTGCTGAAGTGAAAAAGGCTTCACCTAGTAGAGGCATCCTAAGAGAAGATTTTGATCCTGTAAGTGTTCTCTCTCTGTTGCCATTGGTTTTAGCTAGTGTAAGCAAACCTTTTTAATTTGTAAGTCAAACTCTCCTGTAATTGGAATTGTATATTGCATTCAACTCCATGCAATTTTATGCTGAATTGTGTATATAAATTCATAGATCTTAGCTATTCAGTCAAGTATAATGGCTTTCATGTAGGCTTGAATACTAACTTTAGGAGGGAACTTCAGCTATATAAATGCCACTGGAAGATGCTTGAATTTTATTCACTTATAAATGATTAGCAGGCATATCATTAGCAGGTTGATTTGAATTTCTAATTTCTATACTGTGTTTGATGGCTTGTAATTTTGTTTACGTCTGTACTTTCCCTAAAAGAAAAAAACGTCGTGAACTTGTCATTACTGCATTGACTAGTTTTTTCATATAATCCTAGTGCAGAAAGTACTAGGAAGGCATAATTTGTTTATGGTTGTCGCCACAGGTTCAGATTGCCAAAGCTTATGAGTCAGGTGGGGCAGCATGCCTTAGTGTGTTGACCGATGAGAAGTATTTTAAGGTAGGAGCGAATCTTTGATCCATCAAGCATGAGCATTTGAATGTATGGGCCTAATTTTTTGGGAAATCACCAGGGGAGCTTTGAAAATTTGGAGATGATAAGGAGTTCGGGAATACAGGTATGTTCTTATGCATTACATGTGTCAACACACACGTGCATATCTATATATGTTTTTTTTATTTTTCTTCATTTAACTGAGTTGAAAATCTGTGGTCCTAGTGCCCTCTCTTGTGTAAAGAATTCGTAATAGATGCCTGGCAAATCTATTACGCCAGGGCCAAAGGTGCAGATGCCATTCTATTGATTGCTGCTATTTTACCTGATCTGGACATCAAGTACATGATCAAGATATGCAAATTGCTGGGATTAACAGCACTTGTTGAGGTTTAGCTTTTCATATTTCCCATGTTACAATCAGCTACTTACCCGTATGCATCTTCTGTTTATTTTTATCAAACAATTTGGCGTTTATAATTTTTTTTTTTGCCGTTCGTGTGACTTTATTAGCTCAATTAAATGATATTGTGCCGCCAGAATGACAGCTCTTGTTCCACTGTCTTCTTTTGTCCTTTTAGGTACATGATGAGAGAGAGATGGATCGTGTCCTGGAGATCGATGGAGTTGAACTTGTTGGCATCAATAACCGCAACCTGGGTATTTTTTTTTGGTTAAGCAAAACTTCTTATAGACAGAACCGGGTTCATAATCTATATCCCCGGTCTGCCTTACAATCTATATAGAGACTACATCACCTAAGGCACCGAACCGGGTTCATAATCCCGCAACCTGGGTATTTCCTTCCTGCATCATGAAAAACTGTTTCTACGATTAGCCATAGCATGTCTCCATTAAAATTCTCTGCTTCGGTAAAGATGCCTGTTACTTTGATAATGAATGCGTTTTACTCCTCCGTGAACTTGCCTTACCGGTGATGGCAAATTCCGATATGTAATGCTAAGTGACTGGTGACACATACGAGTAACCAATTTGAAGTAACACAATGAGCAGGATCTTTTTACATTTGATGCAGGCACATTTGAAGTTGATATTGGAAACACGAAAAGACTTCTTGAAGGGGAGCGTGGAGAGAAGATCCGTAAAAAAGGCATTACAGTAAGTACCATTCTTACTAAACTTATTCCGTCCTTTTTTGCCTTCCTATTCATATTCATGTACATATATATATTCTTATGTTATCGTAAACTATGTTAGGTGGTCGCGGAGTCTGGACTGTTTACTCCTGCTGATGTCAAGTACGTACAAGAAGCCGGTGCTAATGCGGTAAGCAGTACCATCTCACAAACTATGTGCTGTATTCATACCATTGAATGAAACATCACACGAAATATGTCAAAGCAACGTGAATTCGATGCTTGTGCTCCTACAATGGAGAACATATTATATGTTCTTCAAGAACTCTAAGTGTCTATTTTGAACTACAGATTGTCCGAATTAGTCTAATATTTTTCTCAAACAGGTGCTTGTAGGAGAGTCTCTTGTCAAACAGAAGGATCCTGCCAATGGAATAACTCAACTCTTTGGTAAAGATATCTCGTGATCTTGTACTCTTCTGTAGCTCTTTTGGCTGTAGAAATGGTTATGTATGTCTGTTATAGTTTTTGGTGTTCGTTTTACAAATAATAATTGAGCTACAACCAGAGATGATTGTATCAGCTGAGAAAACGAAATTCCTTCAAAATTCAAATTATAAAACAAAATTAACCCGTAAATCTGCATCAGTGATAAGAGTCATCATTCTACGTGCAAAAGAGGGATATTTTCTTCACTCTTCTTATATGTAATTTGTATTTAGATAACCCCCAATTCAAATGGACTAATCACACCTAGACATGGAAAATATATTCAGTTATTCTCGGATTAGTTGATGGTTCCACTTCTACACAATGTTCTAAAAAGTATTGGGCATCAATTGGACAAACACTGACCTGTGACCTCCTAGCACCTAACTCGCCTAGGCAGTACCCAACTGATTTACATGTTTAGATAGATGGAAGCCATGTCAAGGAGGGGTTGCCCTAGTGGTTATGGAGTGACAATTACACTCACAGGTCACGGGTTCAAATTCCCTCAATGACATTAACTATAAAAAAAAATATATGGATGGAAGCCATGAATAGATACATCACTAGATACACAATATCAAGAATTAAAAGGACTATTTAACTTTTTTCCGTCCTAACTCTTTCAAGATGTTATGATATGCGTCGTCCTGCTCTGTTGATTGCAATAACCTTTTTTCCTCCATACTCAGCCCTTCCAGCAGATTCACCCCCTACTATGGATTCAATTACTCTGGTCTCTTTCCATGAATCTATGCTCTCAATATTCATTTTATTCTTCTGGTAGATTTCATATAGCCTTGTCATTGGATGCGGGTTGAGGGTTAATGGAGTTATCGGCTGTAATAGGTTCTCAATAATCTGCATCAAAGCGATTAACGTCATATCATAACCCCAAAAAATCCATTAAATCTGTCACACATACATAAAGAGTAATGCATTTTGAAGATGTCAAGATTAAATCTGAACCTTTGAAGTTTTTTTATTTTTTTATTTTTTTTAACCTTTCAAGTTGCATCAATGCAATTTGAGTCGATAAAAATTGCACCGATCAAAGATTCAACAACATCCGCCATTGTTTTTAGAACATCAATCATCCCATAAGAGTGAAGGAGGGTAACTAACAATAGATTCCTCAAAAATTTTTATCTGCAACCAACATTATAGACCAAAAAATAGACCCATTATTATTATTACATTGATAAAGAAAAAAAACATAATGATAAATACTGATTTACTTACTTTATCGAGGAGAAGTGGCTTCTTGTGCCTTATAAATTTATGCAACTCGTGCTTGAAAGCCACACGTGCCAATTTCTCTGTGTCAACATTGGCGGCTCGTAGGACCGTTAACTGTCCGGGATTCATGTCCGAATAAATATGAAATATCTGTTTGGTGATGAAGAAACATAGAACAACATCACCACATAATCTCCAACCGCTCGTACGATGATGATTCGGAGTAAGAACGATGGGTGAATGCTTGATGTAAGAGACTTGTGTTTGTGACTTCGTATCCCGTGACTTGCCTTATTTTATTCTCTAATTCGTCATTAAGAGTAAACTCTGATGGAGATGGACTTTCTTCCATGGGTGATGCAAAAGGAAAAAACTATGATGGCTTTCTTTCAGAACCCAGAGGCCTGATAAAAGGTTTGGTGATGGTGAAGGGAAAACGAAATTGTGTTGAGCAAGATTCACGAAAGATTTAGCGGAGTGGCTTCATGACAGGAGTTCTAGACGGCAACTTCTTAGTTAAAAGTTGATGCGATTGTCAATGAGTCATATTATGCAAAATTCTATTGTGCACAATCAGTGCACAACTGATGAAATTAGTGATGTTTATCCTTTTAGTTATGCTTTAATTAAGTGTGTGTTATGCTTAAGTGTGGTTATGTCTTAAAATTATAAACCAAGACATGTGTGAGTGTCTTATGTTTTGCTGAAAGTATGTATATGTACAAATCACTCAACAAATCACTCAATTATAAAGCTTCAGCCTTCTAGTTCTTGCATATTCCTCTGTTTCTACCGTGTTTGCTCTAAAATAAGTCCAGAAATACCTTCAACAACTCGTGCATAACTCGTGGGTGTTGCCGTCCATTTTTGGAATTAATCACATCATTATAAAGTTTATATATAGGAGAATTAAAAGCTACATGTTAACGGCAGTGACTTCATTGTCGAGACTTCTAGATCATTTTCACTTGAGTTAAATAGTGCTTAATAGAATTTTAGAAATTTCCCACGACAAAGTTATTTTGATATGCTATGTATAAGCTTTATAATGTTGCGGCCAATTCCAAAAAAAGGAGATGCTAGGTTTAAAAAATAAAAAGTTCACGAAATTTTTGTAAGCCCAACAATTTTGTATGCCTATGTAATTGAGTTTTACAAATTTTATAATTTTTTTTAAACTATATTGTTTCAAAGATTTACAAAAAATTGTAATCATTTATTTTGTAAACCTAATATTTTGTTCAATAATAGGTGCAAGGTTTTCCCCCATCATGCACAATAGGGTTTTACACAAAATTATGACCTGTAGGCAGTAAGATCCTTATAATTCGAAATATATTGTATATACGTGATTCCATAAGAATATTATACCTTCCAAAATAGAAATGTTACCATTGATGGTTGAGCAATCATATATCAGAAGACAATAGAAATGTTACCAGGAAAATGATATGGGGTGAAAATTTGAGTAGGAAAACAACAAGAAAAACACATGAAAGCATATTATTGGATGACCATTAATTGTGGGTCACTTCATAAACCTATGGTATGCTGCCAAATGTATTATTGTGTTTATCCTGCCCAAAATTTCACTCCCCCTATCATCTTCCTACCACCATTGATGGGGCATGTGCTTCATTGCAAAATTCATATTAATTATAATTTCGAAATGGACAATAAAAATTATTAACACAGTTGAAAATTTTATACATAATATATCAAAGTTTCATACACTATTCTGGTGAATTTGTTGGCGATAATTTATTGGAATATTTTCTCCTTGAATTAAGTGATTTAATCATTTATTAGAGTTCAAAAATTTCTGATGATAGTCACCAGAATTGCGCCAAAATATGTGATTTTGAATCCATAGTTTTCATCACCTCCCGAACGCTATGGTGTCGAATTCTAATTTGGATCGTTGGATCAAAATTCAACAATTCAGATCAAATGACTCATTTAACATCCACTTAAAAACACTTTTGATCTGAACCATTGAATTTTGATCCAACGGCCCAAATTAAAATTAAGCACCATTCGGCACCATAACATTAGGGAGGAGAAAAAAATTCCTTTTTATCATATGTTCGGAGTTGTTCTCAACTATTTTGCAAGAGTTACAGCACTGTGGTCATATCCATGACATCCAGGTTGCACCTAGTGCACCGCGGGTATCCCACCTATTCTTTACTGATGACACACTCCTATTTGGCTACCATCGCTGAAGCTCGCAACCTATCATATGACCTTAAAGTCTATGAATTGGTCTCGGGACAATGTATCAACTTGAATAAATCAGCGGTCTACTTCAGTAAGCATATCGATGATACCTTGGCTACCTCAATTTGTGATCTCCTGGGCATTGGAAAGGTAGTGTCACATGGGAAATACTTGGGCCTCCCGTGTGTCATTGGACACAACAAAAAGTTCGCTTTTATGTCGCTGAAAGATGTAGTTTGGAAGAAACTGCAGGGTTGGAAAGATTTTTTTGTCAAAGTTGGGACGAGAAGTACTCATTAAGTCTGTTATTCAATCCATGCCGGCATATGCCGTGTTATACTTTAAAATTCTGGATGATATTCTCCTTGACATACAACGTATGGCTAATAACTTTTGGTGGGAAAGCGCTGAGAACAAACGAGGGATGCATTGGTTCACCTGGGATAAGCTAGCAATGCCGAAAGATGTGGAGGTCTTGGGTTTCGAGATCTACGGTCTTTTAATCTCGCGATGCTGGGCAAGCAATCGTGATGCTTTATTACTCATCTGAGTTCTCTACTATCCATAATTCTGCGAGCAAGATATTTTACTACTTTAGATTTCTTAAGTACCGAGATCGGGGTGCATCCCTCATGGGCATGCCGTAGTCTCTTGGAGACTTGACCTTTGCTCATCATGGAAAGTCGAAAATTGATCTGAGGTGGTCGTTCGACGAGGATATTTTAAGATAGATGGATTCCCTTACCACACACCTTCCAATGTCAATGCCTGAATAATATGCTTGGTCCAGATGCATTGATGAGTCAATTGCTTACGCCCGAGAGACAATGAAATAAGGAACTAGTCCGTTCTATATTTTTTTTCACGAGTCGCGGGGTCATTTCTGTCCTTGAAACTCGCTCATCCCACAAGACATGATGTATGCACATGGTATTATTCTAAAAATGGGTGTCACACGGTCCGCTCTGCCTATCAACTTCTCAGGAGTAGGGAACCATTGCCTTATACACTGTACATCGGGATATTTTACTCTATCATGATTTCCCGATGTGGAAAAAGTTATGTCGGCTGAGGGTTCCAAATTGTATTAGGATGTTCTTTGTCACGTACTCTCTACACTGTTCAGAGAACTTTGAGGCTCACCGATTGCAGGCTAGCCTTGCCTTACCTTCCCTTTGTGTGATATTTCAGATGACAACATCCATCATATTTTTGTCACCTGTTCGTACTCCTTGGATGTGTGGCATCTCTCTGGTTTATATATGGCTATGGCTAGTTTTTCGGATGTACATTGACCAATATGGCTAACCAAGTTACTAATGGCAGTGGACTCTGTTAGGGTTTAGAGAAAAAGAGACGCAGGAATTTAACGTGGAAAAATTCTCTCCAATATAGAGAGGAAAAAAACCCACGGGAAAATAATTCTATTATGAAGTGTCAGTGAGTACAAGTACATGATGACCTATTTATAGGTACAAATAAATAGAGTCCTAACTAGAGTCATATTCTAACAAATCTC